>CAXKTH010000175.1:95000-118000 GCA_964056705.1 Troilus luridus | reverse complement strand
TGGTTAGAACTAGGGCGGTATCTGATCGCCTTCGAACCTCTAACTTTCGTTCTTGATCAATTAAGACATACTTGGCAAATGCTTTCGCTCTAGTGCGTCTTGCGACGATCCAAGAATTTCACCTCTAACGTCGCAATACGAATGCCCCCGCCTGTCCTTATTGATCATTACCTTGGATTCCGAAAACCAACAAAATAGAACCAAGGTCCTGTTCCATTATTCCATGCACCACTATTCAGGCTGCTTTCAGAGCCTGCTTGAAGCACTCTAATTTGTTCAAAGTAAACAGTGTCGGCCTACCTCGACACTCGTTTAAGAGCACCGCGGTAGGATTGAGCCGGCCAACGAGGACAACACGGCGCGTCGACCCACACGCGTGAGCGAGTGGGGCGCGCCGCGAAGCCCGTCAGCCACCGACAGGACATGCCACGGCATGCCAGTTGCACCGACAGGCGGTGAACCGACAGCGTGGCACGCAGAACCAACTACGAGCTTTTTAACCGCAACAACTTTAATATACGCTATTGGAGCTGGAATTACCGCGGCTGCTGGCACCAGACTTGCCCTCCAATAGATCCTCGTTAAAGGATTTAGGGTGTTCTCATTCCGATTACGGGGCCTCGGATGAGTCCCGTATCGTTATTTTTTGTCACTACCTCCCCGTGCCGGGAGTGGGTAATTTGCGTGCCTGCTGCCTTCCTTGGATGTGGTAGCCGTTTCTCAGGCTCCCTCTCCGGAATCGAACCCTGATTCCCCTATTATAGACCCGGGTCTCCTTTTGACTTTGCGGAGGGGGAAAGAGAATTAGTTAGTGGGTTTAATGTAGAATATAGAAGAGGGGGTTTTGCTTTTATTTTTTTATCTGAATATATAAATATTATTTTTATAGCTTTAATAACTAGTATTATCTTTTTAGGCTGTGATTTGATATCTCCTTTTTTTTATATTAAAATTATAATAGTAGTGTTTTGATTTATTTGAATTCGTGGTGTTTTACCTCGATTTCGTTATGATAAATTAATATATTTAACATGAAAATTATTTTTACCTTTATCTTTAAATATATTTATTTTTTACCTAAGTATATTAATTTTTATATTATATTAATATTTTATTCATTAATTTAAGTAATATAAATAAAGTTAATGAAAGAATTAAACTTTCTTTTTATACTTTCAAAGTATACGTTTATCTAAAACTTATCAACTTAATATTATTCTAATAGTTTATCTCAAATTTTTATTGTAATAGGATTAATTATGAAATATCTAAAATATAGTACTGTTAGTACTTGTCCTGTAAAAATATAAGGTTCCTCTGCTGGTCGTGCACCAATTCAAGTTAGTAAAATAATAATTATAACTATGATTCAAAATAATCTTTTTCTTGGGGGATAAAATGCATTACCTTGAAATTTACTTTTATTAATAATTACAGGTAATATAATAATTAAAATTGATATTAATATTGCTAATACTCCTCCTAATTTATTAGGAATTGATCGTAAAATGGCATAAGCAAATAAGAAGTATCATTGCAGTTCTATTTTTAATCTTTGATATTGAAATTGCAATCATTTTACCAATTATTATTACTATAAAATGAAGATTAACCAGAACATGAATTATAACCATTATTCTATTTATTATAATTTTGATTCTAGGGTTATATCATGAATGAAATAATGGTGTTTTAGAGTGAGCTAAATAATTCTAAAAATTTAGGGGATGTAGTTAAAATTTTAACATTTAATTTGCAATTAAAAGGTATTAATAGACTAATCTTCCTCATAAAGATAATGAAGTAAAAAATTACATTTAGTTTCGACCTAAAATTAGGATTTTAATCCCTTATCTACAATTAATTGAAGCCAAATAGAGGCCTTTCATTGTTAATGAAATTATTGATTAATTATTAATCCAATTAAAAGAGAATGAAGTATTCTAAAAGAAGCTGCTAACTATCTTTTAAAGCGGTTAAAATCCGTTTTTCTCTTATTTGTATAGTTTAAAAATTATAAAACCTTTCATTTTCAATGAAATAATAGGGATATTTCCCTTATAAATACCTGGAAGGTATTAAACCTATATTAACTTCTTCAGAGTTAGACTTTAATATTAAGATACCCAAGTAAATTATTATAATAAAGAAGGACAAAAAAATAAAACTAATTATATATACCTTAATATTATTATTTTCATAATATATATATACAGACCCTATATAACTTATTAAATTAGGGATTAATTTAGAGATAGTATTTTCACCTCATCTTGAATCTATAAAAGATGAACTTATTTTAGTATAAAATAAAGCCTTATCATAAATTATATAAGTACTAAAATTAGGTATAAATCATATAAGCCCTACAAATTCCACTAAATAATTAAATATTATACCAAAAATTCCATTATAATATGTAAGTATAGATAAACTATATCCTAATCAAGCACCTAAAAAAATAGTTATTAGAGGAAATAATTTTAAATAAATTGGAAAACATAAAAATTCAAGGAAAGGGTAAATTAATCAACTTAAAATTCTACCTCTAATTACAGACAAAATGGTTAAAGGGATTAATGATATTAATATAATAGGATTTTCATTATAAGATGATATTCTTATTAAATTATTTGATCCTCTTATACAAAAATAAATTAAACGCAAACTATAGCATACAGTTAAACCAATTGATATATAAAATAAAATAAAAATATATAAATTACTAAAATTATAACTTAATTGTTCTAAAACCAAATCCTTTCTATAAAATCCAGATAAAAAAGGAAAACCACATAAAGATAAATTAGAAATACAAAAACATGAGCAAGTAAAAGGAATGCAGCTAATTAAATAACCTATATGACGAATATCTTGAGAATCATTTATACAATGAATAATTAAACCAGCACATAAAAATATTAAAGCCTTGAAAAAAGCATGAGTTAATATATGAAAATATGAACATAAATGGTAACCTATAAACAAAATTCTTATTATTAAACCCAATTGACTTAAAGTAGAAAGAGCAATAATTTTCTTTAAATCATATTCAAAATTAGCGGCTAATCCTGATATAAATATAGTTAAACAAGAAATTATAAGAAAGAAATTTAAATTAAATATATTTAAAAGTTCACTAAAACGGATTAATAAATAAACTCCTGCAGTAACTAAAGTAGAAGAATGAACTAAAGCTGATACAGGAGTAGGAGCTGCTATAGCAGCTGGTAATCAGGAAGAAAAAGGAATCTGAGCACTCTTAGTAAAAGCAGACAAAATTATTAATAAACAAATCCAAAAAGAGATATCATGAATTGTAAATCCTAAATAATAAATATAATTCCAGCAACCCAGATTAAATATTCAAGCAATCCCAATTAAAATAGAAACATCCCCAATTCGATTACTCAAAATAGTCAATATACCAGCATTATAAGATTTATAATTTTGATAGTAAATAACTAAACAGTAAGATACCAACCCTAGACCATCCCAGCCCAATAAAATTCTAATTAAATTTGGACTAATAATTAAAAATATTATTGATAAAACAAATAAAAGAATAAGATATAAAAATCGAATTTTAAATAAATCAGAATACATATAAGAAAAAGAATATAAAACTACTATTGATGAAATTAATAGCACCCCTCCTATAAAAATTAATGATATTCAATCCAAATAAATAGATATTGATAAACTAGAAGAATTCAAAGTCACAGCCTCTCAATCTAAAAATAGAGAATAATTATTTATTAAAAAGATAAATCCCATAAATATTAATAATAAACCGATTAATAATAAAATAAAAGATCAAAATTTATATAAACTAATAATGGATTTAAAGAAAAATATCCACCAATAATACCACAAATTATTATTCTAAATTAAACTATTTAAATCCTTTTAAAAAAAAACAGAAATTGAATCAAATTTTAAAATTATAAAATTTAGAGGGATTAAATGATATAAAATTAAAATATATTCACGAATGGAAGAAAAATAAGAACTTAATATACCTCTATAAATAAAACCATGCTGAGTTATTGAAAATAAATAAATACTAAAACAACAACTTATAAAAGATAAAATTCCTAAAAAAATAAAAGTTATATAATCTCAAGAAATAATAGAATTAATTAAATAAATTTCACCTAATAAATTTAATGAGGGAGGTGAAGATATATTATTAGAACATAATAAAAATCATAACAAAGTTATTCTAGGTATTCTTATTATATAACCCTTATTAATAAATAAGCTACGACTATGTCTACGCTCATAAATAATATTAGCTAAACAAAATAAAGAGGAAGAACAAAACCCATGACCAATTATGATGATTAATGAACCTGAAAATCCATATATTCTATAAGTTATAATACCACAAATAACTAAAGCCATATGAGCTACAGAAGAATAAGCAATAATAGATTTAATATCAACTTGAAATAAACATAAGAAACTAATAATAATAGCCCCCCATAAACTTAAACATACTCAAAAATAATTATAACTTATAGAGTATTGACCTATAAATATATAAACACGAATAAGACCATAACCCCCCAACTTTAATAAAATAGCAGCTAAAATTATTGAACCAGAAATAGGAGCCTCTACATGAGCCTTAGGTAATCAAAAATGAAAAAAGGGAATAGGCATCTTAAAAAGAAAAGCTAAAGTTAAGGATAAATAAATGTAAATATTAAAATTATTTTCCAAACAAATAAATATAAAATCCATTGAATTAATAAAAGAGTTAAGGTAAAAAATACCTAATAATAAAGGTAAAGAAGCAAATAAAGTATAAAATAATAAATAATAACCCGCAGAAATACGCTCAGGCTGATATCCCCACCCGAAGATTAAAAAAAGGGTGGGGATTAATGATATTTCAAAAGAGAGGTAAAAAATAAATATATTCATGGAAGAAAAAGTAAATACTAAAGATATAATTATTACCAATATTCTAAAATTAAATTCTAATAACTTATCTTTAGCAGAATAAATCTTGTATCTTGCTATTATTATTAAAAAAATAATAAAATATGACAAACCAATTAATCTATAAGATAATAAATCCACACCAAAAAGAGTTCTAAAAGGAGTTGTATAATCATAAAAATAATTAAAAAAAATAAAAAAAAAGCAAGATAATATAAAAATTCATATTAATAATCAATAATTATAAATTAAAGGGATTAAAAAAATTATTATAATTAAATATTTTATCATGATAAAATAGATATCCCTAATAAATAATCATTACCTTGATTACGAACTAATCTTACCAAAATAGATAATCCTAAAGCTCCTTCACAAACAGTAAATACTAAAAATATCAAAACAAAATATAATTCATATCCAAAATTATATATAACTAAAAATAAACAAAAAAAAACTATTAATACTATATATTCTAAGCTTAAAAGAGATAATAATAAATGTTTATGAGTTGAACAAAAAACTATTATTCCTCTAATTAAATTAAATAATAAAATGTATTCCAATAAAATAAATTTTAAAGTTTTAATAGTTTAATATAAAAACAATGATTTTGTAAATCATAAATAGATATAACAATTCTTTAAAACTTCAGTAAAAAGCTAATGCTCATTATTAATCCCCAAAATTAAAATTTTAATTTAAACTATTTACTGATATTATAAATATAATAATAACATTAATAATTACTGCGTCCTTAATTCTATTAAATTTATATCACCCTTTAAGAATAGGATTAATTCTTATTATTCAAACTTTAATAACCTCTATAATGATTGGATATATAATAGAATCCTTCTTTTTTTCATATATTGTTATTATTATTATATTAAGAGGAGCCTTAGTCCTATTTATTTATATAGCAAGAGTAGCATCAAATGAAAAATTTAAATCCCCCCTTAATATAATTATAGTTTCAACTATATTTATTGTAATTATAGTAACATTTTTATATTATTATAATATTAATTACTTTAATAATAACATTTTTTATAATGATAATTTAAGATTAATTAAAATTTTTAATATAATTACTGCCCAATTAACAATAATAATAATCATTTATTTATTATTTACAATAATTGTAGTATCCAATGTTGCAAAAACTAATAAAGGACCTTTACGAATAAAAAATTAATATATGAATAAACCCATACGAAAAACTCACCCATTATTTAAAATTATTAATGGATCTTTAATTGATTTACCATCACCTTCTTCAATTTCATTATGATGAAATTTTGGCTCCCTTTTAGGAATATGTTTAATAATCCAAATTATTAGAGGATTATTTTTGGCTATACATTATACAGCAAATATTGAAATAGCTTTTAGAAGTGTAATTCACATTTGTCGAGATGTAAATAATGGATGATTAATACGATATACCCATGCCAATGGAGCTTCATTATTTTTTATTTGTTTATATCTCCATATTGGACGAGGATTATACTACGGATCTTATAAATTATACATAACTTGATCAGTTGGAGTAGCTTTATTCCTATTAATTATAGGAACTGCATTTTTAGGATATGTATTACCCTGGGGTCAAATATCTTTATGAGGTGCAACAGTTATTACTAATTTATTATCAGCAGTACCTTATTTAGGTAAAACATTAGTAATATGATTATGAGGGGGATTTTCAGTAGAAAATGCTACATTAACACGATTCTTTACATTACATTTTTTGTTACCCTTTGTAATTGCAGCATTAGTTGTTATTCATTTATTATTTTTACATCAGACCGGAAGAAATAACCCTTTAGGGTTAAATTCTAATTATGATAAATCCCCTTTTCATCCTTATTTTTCAATTAAAGATTTAATAGGAGCTATAATTACACTATTTTTATTTTCTATACTAGTATTATTAGAGCCTCGAACATTAGGAGATCCTGAAAATTTTATCCCAGCTAATCCTTTAGTAACCCCAGTTCACATTCAACCTGAATGATACTTCTTATTTGCTTATGCCATTTTACGATCAATTCCTAATAAATTAGGAGGAGTATTAGCAATATTAATATCAATTTTAATTATTATATTACCTGTAATTATTAATAAAAGTAAATTTCAAGGTAATGCATTTTATCCCCCAAGAAAAAGATTATTTTGAATCATAGTTATAATTATTATTTTACTAACTTGAATTGGTGCACGACCAGCAGAGGAACCTTATATTTTTACAGGACAAGTACTAACAGTACTATATTTTAGATATTTCATAATTAATCCTATTACAATAAAAATTTGAGATAAACTATTAGAATAATATTAAGTTGATAAGTTTTAGATAAACGTATACTTTGAAAGTATAAAAAGAAAGTTTAATTCTTTCATTAACTTTATTTATATTACTTAAATTAATGAATAAAATATTAATATAATATAAAAATTAATATACTTAGGTAAAAAATAAATATATTTAAAGATAAAGGTAAAAATAATTTTCATGTTAAATATATTAATTTATCATAACGAAATCGAGGTAAAACACCACGAATTCAAATAAATCAAAACACTACTATTATAATTTTAATATAAAAAAAAGGAGATATCAAATCACAGCCTAAAAAGATAATACTAGTTATTAAAGCTATAAAAATAATATTTATATATTCAGATAAAAAAATAAAAGCAAAACCCCCTCTTCTATATTCTACATTAAACCCACTAACTAATTCTCTTTCCCCCTCCGCAAAGTCAAAAGGAGAACGATTAGTCTCAGCTAAACAAGAGCATAACCAACAAAAAAATAAAGGTAAACTTATAAATATAAATCAAGTTATATTTTGATAGAATATAAAATCTAATAAATTATATCTAAAAACAAAAATAATAATACATAATATAATTATAATTATTCTCACTTCATAAGAAATTACCTGAGCTACAGAACGAAGACTTCCTAATAGAGCATAATTAGAATTGGAAGATCAACCAGATAATATGATTCCATAAACACCTATTCCTGTACAAACCATAAAAAACAAAAACCCATAGTTATAATTATAAATATTTATTAAAAAGGGGAATATAGTTCATAATAAAAAAGATAAAAATAATAAAAAAACTGGAGAAATGTAATAAATTAAGTAATTTGATTTATAAGGATAAGTCTGTTCTTTAAAAAATAACTTTAATCCATCAGAAAAAGGTTGTAAAAGACCTATTAAACCTAATTTATTAGGGCCTTTACGTAATTGAATATATCCTAATACTTTACGTTCTAAGAGTGTTACAAAAGAAACACAAACCAAGACACAAATAATTATTAATAAATAAATTATTAAAAACAATACTATTTGTAATAAAGTAAATTACATATATAAATTCTAAATTTAATGCACTAATCTGCCAAAATAGTTTAAAAATTTAAAAATATTCAATTTAAACAAAATATTTGATGTAAAAGGTCCTTTCGTACTAGTTTACAATTATAAATAAAAAGATAGAAACCGACCTGGCTCACGCCGGTCTGAACTCAGATCATGTAAAATATTAAAGGTCGAACAGACCTAGAAATTAAGCTTCTGCACTTAAATCTAATTTTAATCCAACATCGAGGTCGCAAACTATTCTATCGATAAGAACTCTCCAGAAAAATTACGCTGTTATCCCTAAGGTAATTAAAACTAATAATCCTTAAAATAGGATCATTAAAATAAATATAATTAAAAATTTTTATATAGGAGTTTAAATAATCCTACTGTCACCCCAACAAAATTATAATATATATAATTATCATTAATAACATAAATGAAAAAAATTATATATTATAATAAAATTCTATAGGGTCTTCTCGTCCCATTTAAATATTTTAGCTTTTTAACTAAAAAATTAATTTCAAAAATTTAATATAAAGAAAGTTATTTTCTCATCCAACCATTCATACAAGCCTTTAATTAAAAGACAAATGATTATGCTACCTTCGCACAGTCAAAATACTGCGGCTATTTAAACTTTAATGATCATTGAGCAGGTTAGACTTAATAAAAATAATCATTAAGACATGTTTTTGTTAAACAGGTGAAAAATAAATTTGCCGAATTACTGTATACTAATTAATTTATTTTACTAATTTTATCATTATATCTATTAATACAAAATTTATTAATAATTCTTAATAAAATCCTAAATTTAAAATAAAATAAAATATATAATAATATTAATTATAACAAAATAACTGATGGAAATTTTTAATCCTACAAATACTATATAAATATTAATATTATAGAAAAATTAGAAAGCTTATCCTTCCTAATCTTAAGTTAAATCCTTTATTAAAAATAAATTTATTTAATAAGTAAAATTAACTCTGAATTAAATCCATTTATTAAGAAACCAGATATATTAAAGATGAATAGACCCTATTTTATTAATAATTCTTAATAAAATCCTAAATTTAAAATAAAATAAAATATATAATAATATTAATTATAACAAAATAACTGATGGAAATTTTTAATCCTACAAATACTATATAAATATTAATATTATAGAAAAATTAGAAAGCTTATCCTTCCTAATCTTAAGTTAAATCCTTTATTAAAAATAAATTTATTTAATAAGTAAAATTAACTCTGAATTAAATCCATTTATTAAGAAACCAGATATATTAAAGATGAATAGCATATAACAACTATTAACAATTATTTAATAATTATGATATATTAAATAACAATTGTTAATATCTCCTTTAATTTCGGGAAATATAAATTATCATTATAATTAAGTTGATTAAACCCTGATACAAAAGGTACAAATAATAAATTTTACTAATAAATTATAAATAAATTAACCTTCACAGTTAAAATAAACTATAAATATAAAAAATTTGTTCTTTAAAAAATACTAAAATGTAAATTGATTTTATTATTGTACTTGATGAATAAAAATAATATTAAACAATAAATAATAATCAAGTTAACTTGAATTGCACAAATAAATCTTTAATGTAAATAAAGATTAATCCTAGATTATAACTTGTATAATTCTAACCCCATCTTCCGATAGGATTACTTTGTTACGACTTATCCCATTTTAATAATGAGAGTGACGGGCGATGTGTACTTAATCAAGAACATATATCATGAGTAAAATATATTAAACATTACAATTAAATCCAATTTTATAATAATATATTTATATTATTATTCTAATAATATAATATTAAATGTAACCCATTTCAATCCTTAACATAGCTGCACCTTGACCTGACATAAATTTCTATAAAAATAAACGAAAATTTCCTAATAAAACATTCATCAGACAGAGATATACAAGCAATTATAAAATTAAGGTAAAATTTATCGTGGATTATCAATTACAGAACAGGTTCCTCTAAAATGATTAAAATTACCGTCAAATTCTTTCAATTTAAAGATCATAACTATTAATAATAAGAAAAAAATTTACATTCAAAATAATAGGGTATCTAATCCTAGTTTAAAAAAAGAATTTCTTATAATCTCTATAATTACCAAAATTTTTAAATTAACATTTAAATTTCACCTAAAAATTAAAATTAATATTTTATCCAATTTAATTAAAGACTAATAATATCCTAATAAAAATAATATTGGTTAATTGTATAACCGCAGCTGCTGGCACAATTTTTGCTAACCATTCCAAAATTGACTATATCTTAATCTATTAAATATATAAAAATAAAAACTGCGATTAAAAAGTATCCAAGAAAAATTATTTAAATAATTCCAATAATACACGCAAATACTTACATATTAAATTCATCTAATAAAAATTTAGTAAACTAGAATCAAATTTAATTAAAGTATTTTTTTATTTTTATATAGTGGGCCGGGAACAAAATTCCCCCTCGCTACGCTCGGTCTCACCCCGGTCCATAGTTCCTCTGGACTAGATCGGATACTAATAACTAGTATAGTTCCATATGTAACTACATTCCATATGTGAATTACTAACAATTATGCTATTCCCAGCTCACATTTAAGTTCGCTACAAATCTTTAATTGTTATATCTATTTATTAGATATAATTTATTATATGTACTTATAACCTATGTATATTCTAACCTCTGGTAGTAGCTTTAATACTATCTTCCAACTGATCAAATACTTACATATTATATATCCCCCCAGACAGACGGCCTCCGGCACCCTCCGGCCCCTTGTATAATAAGAATAATATGTTACTATTTTCCCCTTATAGTTAACTTATCTTCTCCTCACAAAGAGTATTTTTTACTTTTATATAGTGGGCCGGGAACAAAATTCCCCCTCGCTACGCTCGGTCTCACCCCGGTCCATAGTTCCTCTGGACTAGATCGGATACTAATAACTAGTATAGTTCCATATGTAACTACATTCCATATGTGAATTACTAACAATTATGCTATTCCCAGCTCACATTTAAGTTCGCTACAAATCTTTAATTGTTATATCTATTTATTAGATATAATTTATTATATGTACTTATAACCTATGTATATTCTAACCTCTGGTAGTAGCTTTAATACTATCTTCCAACTGATCAAATACTTACATATTATATATCCCCCCAGACAGACGGCCTCCGGCACCCTCCGGCCCCTTGTATAATAAGAATAATATGTTACTATTTTCCCCTTATAGTTAACTTATCTTCTCCTCACAAAGAGTATTTTTTAATGCAATTATAAAAGTTACATGGTACAAGAATAAGTGTAAACCTCTTTATTAACAATTAATAAATGTCTATGTTAAATATCTTATATTTAAATTATTATATTAATAATTAATAAATGTCTATGTTAAATATTTTATATTTAAATTATTGTATTAATAATTAATAAATGTCTATGTTAAATATCTTATATTTAAATTATTATATTAATAATTAATAAATGTCTATGTTAAATATCTTATATTTAAATTATTGTATTAATAATTAATAAATGTCTATGTTAAATATCTTATATTTAAATTATTATATTAATAATTAATAAATGTCTATGTTAAATATCTTATATTTAAATTATTGTATTAATAATTAATAAATGTCTATGTTAAATATCTTATATTTAAATTATTATATTAATAATTAATAAATGTCTATGTTAAATATCTTATATTTAAATTATTATATTAACAATTAATAAATGTCTATGTTAAATATCTTATATTTAAATTATTGTTAACAATTAATAAGTGTCTGTTAAATATTTTATATTTAAATTATTATGTACTAGTACCTTAATATTATAGTGTCCCATAAAATTAAAATTATTATTATCAATATATTATTGTTATAATTCCCCATATAATAATATTATATTAACAATTAATAAATGTCCATGTTAAATATCTTATATTTAAATTATTATATTAATAATTAATAAATGTCTATGTTAAATATCTTATATTTAAATTATTATATTAATAATTAATAAGTGTCTATGTTAAATATCTTATATTTAAATTATTATATTAATAATTAATAAGTGTCTATGTTAAATATTTTATATTTAAATTATTATATTAACAATTAATAAATATCTATGTTAAATATCTTATATTTAAATTATTGTATTAATAATTAATAAATATCTATGTTAAATATCTTATATTTAAATTATTATATTAATAATTAATAAATGTCTATGTTAAATATCTTATATTTAAATTATTGTATTAATAATTAATAAATGTCTATGTTAAATATCTTATATTTAAATTATTGTATTAATAATTAATAAATGTCTATGTTAAATATCTTATATTTAAATTATTATATTAATAATTAATAAATGTCTATGTTAAATATCTTATATTTAAATTATTATATTAATAATTAATAAATGTCTATGTTAAATATCTTATATTTAAATTATTGTATTAATAATTAATAAATGTCTATGTTAAATATCTTATATTTAAATTATTGTATTAATAATTAATAAATATCTATGTTAAATATTTTATATTTAAATTATTATATTAATAATTAATAAATGTCTATGTTAAATATCTTATATTTAAATTATTGTATTAACAATTAATAAATGTCTATGTTAAATATCTTATATTTAAATTATTGTATTAATAATTAATAAATGTCTATGTTAAATATCTTATATTTAAATTATTATATTAATAATTAATAAATATCTATGTTAAATATCTTATATTTAAATTATTGTTAACAATTAATAAGTGTCTGTTAAATATTTTATATTTAAATTATTATGTACTAGTACCTTAATATTATAGTGTCCCATAAAATTAAAATTATTATTATCAATATATTATTGTTATAATTCCCCATATAATAATATTATATTAACAATTAATAAATGTCTATGTTAAATATCTTATATTTAAATTATTATATTAACAATTAATAAATGTCCATGTTAAATATCTTATATTTAAATTATTATATTAATAATTAATAAATGTCTATGTTAAATATTTTATATTTAAATTATTATATTAACAATTAATAAATGTCTATGTTAAATATCTTATATTTAAATTATTATATTAATAATTAATAAGTGTCTATGTTAAATATTTTATATTTAAATTATTATATTAACAATTAATAAATGTCTATGTTAAATATTTTATATTTAAATTATTGTATTAATAATTAATAAATGTCTATGTTAAATATTTTATATTTAAATTATTATATTAACAATTAATAAATATCTATGTTAAATATTTTATATTTAAATTATTATATTAACAATTAATAAATGTCTATGTTAAATATCTTATATTTAAATTATTGTATTAATAATTAATAAATGTCTATGTTAAATATCTTATATTTAAATTATTATATTAATAATTAATAAATGTCTATGTTAAATATCTTATATTTAAATTATTATATTAATAATTAATAAATATCTATGTTAAATATCTTATATTTAAATTATTGTATTAATAATTAATAAATGTCTATGTTAAATATCTTATATTTAAATTATTGTATTAATAATTAATAAATGTCTATGTTAAATATCTTATATTTAAATTATTGTATTAACAATTAATAAATGTCTATGTTAAATATCTTATATTTAAATTATTGTTAACAATTAATAAGTGTCTGTTAAATATTTTATATTTAAATTATTATATTAATAATTAATAAATATCTATGTTAAATATCTTATATTTAAATTATTGTTAACAATTAATAAGTGTCTGTTAAATATTTTATATTTAAATTATTATGTACTAGTACCTTAATATTATAGTGTCCCATAAAATTAAAATTATTATTATCAATATATTATTGTTATAATTCCCCATATAATAATATTATATTAACAATTAATAAATGTCTATGTTAAATATTTTATATTTAAATTATTGTATTAACAATTAATAAATGTCTATGTTAAATATCTTATATTTAAATTATTATATTAACAATTAATAAATGTCTATGTTAAATATTTTATATTTAAATTATTGTATTAATAATTAATAAATGTCTATGTTAAATATTTTATATTTAAATTATTATATTAACAATTAATAAATATCTATGTTAAATATTTTATATTTAAATTATTGTATTAACAATTAATAAATGTCTATGTTAAATATTTTATATTTAAATTATTGTATTAACAATTAATAAATGTCTATGTTAAATATTTTATATTTAAATTATTGTATTAACAATTAATAAATGTCTATGTTAAATATTTTATATTTAAATTATTGTATTAATAATTAATAAATGTCTATGTTAAATATTTTATATTTAAATTATTATATTAACAATTAATAAATATCTATGTTAAATATTTTATATTTAAATTATTATATTAACAATTAATAAATATCTATGTTAAATATTTTATATTTAAATTATTGTATTAACAATTAATAAATGTCTATGTTAAATATCTTATATTTAAATTATTATATTAACAATTAATAAATGTCTATGTTAAATATTTTATATTTAAATTATTGTATTAATAATTAATAAATGTCTATGTTAAATATTTTATATTTAAATTATTATATTAACAATTAATAAATATCTATGTTAAATATTTTATATTTAAATTATTGTATTAACAATTAATAAATGTCTATGTTAAATATTTTATATTTAAATTATTATATTAACAATTAATAAATGTCTATGTTAAATATTTTATATTTAAATTATTATATTAACAATTAATAAATGTCTATGTTAAATATCTTATATTTAAATTATTATATTAATAATTAATAAATATCTATGTTAAATATCTTATATTTAAATTATTGTTAGTGTAAATATAATTTAATAAGATGCCTGAACTAATAGGACTATTTTGATAGAATAGAACATGTATATCTTTATACTCTTATTAATTTTTATATCTTATGGAATCAAACCATAGCCTGAAAAATCAAAGTTTTCTATGCTTCTTACACCTAGATATACAGAAAGGTAAGCTAAATTAAGCTACCAGGTTCATACCCTGTTTATAGAGAAATACTCTCCTCTCTAATTAATAAAAAAAGAAGATGATTATTTATTAGTGCCTTAATATTAAGAACTTTAATTACAATATCAGCCAATAATTGAGTGGGTATATGAATTGGACTCGAAATTAATATAATATCTTTTATTCCTTTAATTTTGAATAAAACTAATAAATCAAGATCAGAAGCATCTATAATTTATTTTTTAACTCAAAGAATTAGAAGAATATTACTAATTATAATAATTTTAATTATAATATGTAAGTATTTGATTCCTAAAGAAATAATTAACAGAATTATTATAATTAGATTATTTATTAAATTAGGAGCTGCACCATTCCATATATGAATACCAAAAATTATATCTAATATAGAATGAATAAAATGTAATATTTTAATAACTTGACAAAAAATTGCTCCTTTATTTATAATTAGAACCTTAAATAATAATAAAATAATTTATATTATTATTATCTCATCTGTTGTAATTGGAAGAGTGGGGGGATTAAACCAAACATCACTACGTAAAATAATAGCTTATTCTTCCATTAATCATTTAGGATGAATATTAGCTATTAATAAATCAATGAATTTATGAATAATTTATTTAGTAATCTACAGTGTTATAGTTAGAATTATATGTTTTATATTTAATAAATATAAAATTAATTTTATTAACCAAATAAGTAGTATTAATATAAGTAATACAGAAAAATATAATATATTTATTATAATATTAAGAATAGGAGGTTTACCTCCATTTATTGGGTTCCTACCAAAATGAATCACAATTCAAAGATTAATTAATGAATATGAAATTTTTATCATATTAATTATAATTATATTTAGTTTAGTAACTTTAATATATTATTTACGAGTAATAACTAATATATATTTATCATTTAATTTATCAATCAAATGATCTTTTAACTATTATAGATACTCAACAATTATTATTATTATGATTAATATAAGTTTACCTTTAATTATTATTATAGATATTATATAAATCATAATATATTTAAAGCTTTAAGTTAAATAAACTATTAACCTTCAAAGTTAAAAATATATTAATATAAATATATAAGCTTTAGATTCTATTAAATCTACTTTAGAATTGCAGTCTAATATCATATTAAATTGACTATAAAGCTAAATTGATAGAGGGCTTTAAAAGCCATAAATAAATTTACAATTTATCACCTAATTCTTCAGTCACTCTATCATTTTTATATTGAATAAATGATTATATTCAACTAACCATAAAGATATTGGAACTTTATACTTTCTTTTTGGAATGTGAGCTGGGATAGTGGGGTCTGCTATAAGATTAATTATCCGAATTGAATTAGGTCAACCTGGCAGATTTATTGGAGATGACCAAATTTATAATGTTGTAGTTACAGCACATGCCTTTGTAATAATCTTCTTTATAGTTATACCAATTATAATTGGAGGTTTCGGAAACTGACTAGTACCTTTAATAATTGGGGCACCAGATATGGCCTTCCCTCGTATAAATAATATAAGTTTTTGATTATTACCCCCTTCATTAACTCTACTTATAGTAAGTAGACTGGCTGAAGCAGGAGCGGGTACTGGATGAACAGTTTATCCACCCTTATCAAGTAATATATCTCATAGAGGAGCTTCTGTAGATCTTGCCATTTTTTCATTACATTTAGCAGGAGTTTCATCTATTTTAGGAGCTGTAAATTTTATTTCCACTATTATTAATATACGTCCTGCAGGTATAATTCCTGAACGAATCCCTTTATTTGTTTGATCAGTTGGAATTACTGCCTTATTATTACTTTTATCTTTACCTGTCCTAGCAGGAGCTATTACTATATTATTAACTGATCGAAATTTCAATACTTCATTTTTTGATCCTTCAGGAGGAGGAGATCCTATTTTGTATCAACATTTATTTTGATTCTTTGGGCACCCTGAAGTTTATATTTTAATTCTGCCAGGATTTGGATTAATTTCCCATATTATTAGTCAAGAAAGAGGTAAAAATGAAACATTTGGTAATATTGGAATGATTTATGCAATATTAGCTATTGGAATTTTAGGATTCATTGTTTGAGCACATCATATGTTTACAGTAGGTATAGATGTAGATACACGAGCTTATTTTACATCAGCAACTATAATTATTGCCGTTCCAACAGGAATTAAAATTTTTAGTTGATTAGCAACTTTGCATGGAATTAAAATAAATTATTCACCTTCAATATTATGAGCCCTAGGGTTTGTTTTTCTATTTACAATTGGGGGATTAACAGGAGTAATTTTAGCAAATTCTTCAATTGATATTATTTTACATGATACTTATTATGTAGTAGCCCATTTTCATTATGTACTATCAATAGGAGCAGTATTTGCAATCATAGGAAGATTTATTCAATGATTTCCCTTATTTACAGGATTAACAATAAATCCTAAATGACTTAAAATTCAATTTGCAGTTATATTTACAGGTGTTAATATAACATTCTTTCCTCAACATTTTTTAGGGTTAAGAGGGATACCTCGACGATATTCTGATTATCCAGATAGATATACTGGATGAAATATTATTTCATCAGTTGGAAGAATTATATCAATAATTAGAATTATTATATTTATTATAATTTTATGAGAAAGTATTATTTCAAAACGAATAATTGTATTTAGTGAAAATATAATATCTAGTATTGAATGATTACAAAAAACACCCCCAGCTGAACATTCGTATGATGAAATCCCTATTATAACATCTATATTCTAATATGGCAGATTAGTGCAATGAACTTAAGATTCATATATAAAAATTTTTATTTTTTATTAGAAATAGCAACCTGAGGAAATATTATAATCCAAGATGCAAATTCTTCATTAATAGAACAACTTACATTTTTTCATGATCATACAATTATAATTTTATCTATAATTACAGTAATAGTAGCTTATATTATAATTAGATTAACAAAAAATTCATTAATTAATCGATATTTATTAGAAGGTCAAATAATTGAATTAATTTGAACTATATTACCAGCCATCACATTAATCTTTATTGCATTACCATCTTTACGGCTATTATATATAATTGATGAAATTAATAATCCCTCAATAACATTAAAAGTAATTGGCCATCAGTGATATTGAAGATATGAATATTCAGACTTTAGTGATACTGAATTTGATTCTTATATAAAGCCTTCAAATGAATTAAATTCAGAAGAAATTCGTTTATTAGATGTAGATAATCGAACAATCCTTCCTATAAATACACAAACACGAGTAGTAGTAACTGCAGCAGATGTTTTACACTCATGAGCTGTACCAGCTCTAGGTATTAAAATTGATGCAGTACCCGGGCGACTTAACCAAGGAACTATTAATATAAACCGACCAGGTATTATATATGGTCAGTGTTCAGAAATTTGTGGAGCTAATCATAGATTTATACCAATTGTAATTGAAAGAACTACAACAGAAAATTTTTTAAACTGAATTAAATCAATATCATTATAGTGGCTGAAATTTTTAAGCATTGGTCTCTTAAACCAAAATATAGTAATTAAAGAATACTCTTAATGAAAATATTAATAAGGATTTAGTTTAATATAAAACATTAACTTGTCAAGTTAAAAATATTTAATTTAATAATCTTTATTGCCTCAAATATCTCCTTTATGATGAGAAATACTATTTATTATTTTTGTAATAGCATATTTAATATTTAATGTTATAATTTATTTTAACCAAAAAAATTCATTGATAAATATAAATATAAATAAAGTAAATAAAAAAACAAATAATTTAAATTGAACATGATAACTAATCTTTTTTCAACATTTGACCCAGCCACTTCAATTAATTATTCACTTAATTGATTAAGAACATTTTTGGGATTAATAATATTACCTTATTCATACTGATTATTACCTGGTCGTCCAATGGGCTTGGATTTTTGGCCGACCAATAGGCCGACACTGTTTACTTTGAACAAATTAGAGTGCTTCAAGCAGGCTCTGAAAGCAGCCTGAATAGTGGTGCATGGAATAATGGAACAGGACCTTGGTTCTATTTTGTTGGTTTTCGGAATCCAAGGTAATGATCAATAAGGACAGGCGGGGGCATTCGTATTGCGACGTTAGAGGTGAAATTCTTGGATCGTCGCAAGACGCACTAGAGCGAAAGCATTTGCCAAGTATGTCTTAATTGATCAAGAACGAAAGTTAGAGGTTCGAAGGCGATCAGATACCGCCCTAGTTCTAACCATAAACGATGCCAGCCAGCGATCCGCCGATGTTCCTCCGATGACTCGGCGGGGAGCTTTCCCCGGGAAACCAAAGCTTTTGGGTTCCGGGGGAAGTATGGTTGCAAAGCTGAAACTTAAAGGAATTGACGGAAGGGCACCACCAGGAGTGGAGCCTGCGGCTTAATTTGACTCAACACGGGAAACCTCACCAGGCCCGGACATTGGAAGGATTGACAGATCGATAGCTCTTTCTCGATTCAGTGGGTAGTGGTGCATGGCCGTTCTTAGTTGGTGGACTGATTTGTCTGGTTAATTCCGATAACGAACGAGACTCTGACCTATTAACTAGGCGCTCCCGGTATAAATACCTACCGGCGACAATTATTCTTCTTAAGGGGACAGGCGGCTCTCAGCCGCACGAGATTGAGCAATAACAGGTCTGTGATGCCCTTAGATGTTCTGGGCCGCACGCGCGCTACACTGAAGGAATCAGCGTGTTCTCCCCTGTCCGAAAGGTCCGGGCAACCCGCTGAACCTCCTTCGTGCTAGGAATTGGGGCTTGCAATTGTTCCCCATGAACGAGGAATTCCCAGTAAGCGCGAGTCATAAGCTCGCGTTGATTACGTCCCTGCCCTTTGTACACACCGCCCGTCGCTACTACCGATTGAATGATTTAGTGAGGTCTTCGGACCGGCGGTAACCGGCACCGGCTCGCTCGGTATCGGTTTCGCTGGAAAGATGACCGAACTTGATCATTTAGAGGAAGTAAAAGTCGTAACAAGGTTTCCGTAGGTGAACCTGTGGAAGGATCATTAAAGATTTGCATGCGTGTGTCTCTTGCCTCACGGCTCGATGGCATAGCGTGTGTCAAAACTTGAAGCCTCTAGTGCTTCCATTTTAATAGCCGCCGGTCGGGCCTCGGCCCTCCGGCGGTTTTAGGGGCGGCGGCGCACGTTCTCCTCCCTTGGAGGGCTAGTGTGTCTGCCGGGCTCCCGGCTCGAAACGCCGACAGCTATCTAGCGAGACGCTTACCGACGGACCCTTTGGCTTCCGATCGGGCCTTTCGCCGAGCAACGCTCACCTGTAGGGTGGTGCTCGGCGCCCTCTATTGGGGGTCTAAGGTCGTCTCTCGCTTCTGGCCTGTCTTTGGTGTAGTAGAGCGCGGAGGAGACCGGATCACACTCTCGGGAGGCGCGGCGCTGCCGGCTCCGGCCTAGCAAGCCGGAGACCCCGAAAACATATTTAACCATCTCCTCCATCTCCGTCCCCGAGGTGTCTCGGTCGGGCGCGAGGATGTTGCGAGATTCGGCGGCTTGGCATCACGCCCTGCCCCGGCCGCCGATATTAACTGACAATGACGCACATGCTGTATGTCGGAAATGGCCGGAAACGAGCCTATTTCCACATACATTTATGAGTATTTATAATATACTACCCTGAGCGGTGGATCACTCGGCTCGTGGGTCGATGAAAGACGCAGCAAACTGCGCGTCGTCGTGTGAACTGCAGGACACATGAGCATCGACATTTCGAACGCACATTGCGGCCCTGGGCTAGAACCAAGGGCCACCCCTGTCTGAGGGTCGTCTTTAAAAGAGGCATGAGCACTTGTCTCGACCACAGTTGACCCGACATGGCGTCCGACCTCCTTTGGGAAGTCGGCCCGGGGTCGGAATGGGGGCTCCCGTCTAGGGGGGAAGGCTTCGTGCCTCTCCTCTCCTACGACGGGTCCCCTTAAATAATCCGCCGGCAAAAGCCAGGCCGGACAGGTCGTGCTCACACTCACACGAGGCTCACAGCCCGCTCCCCTCCGCGCGCCACTCCCGTCCCCGACATACTACTGTGGGGGGATGGCGCGGCGGCGGTCGGATGCGCGAGCTGACGCCCGCAACGGCGATAGGGCCCTCTCCCTCCGGGGAGTCGGACCCAGCCCGCACCCTTGTGGCCTCCAGTTTGTAGTACGCATGTAGCTCGTGAAAGAGACGGACAACCGATCCGGTGTCCCGGTCGCACGTAGCCCGCCTTTGCGCTAACCCGTGAAGTGTGGACTCTTGGCGGCCGCGTGGCAAATTCCGGATCGGCCCCACTACACTGCGTCGGAGGAACCGCTCTACATGAGGTGCGGGTTTGAAGTCGCCATGGGGTGCGTCCGCCGCCTCTCTCTCGTCTGGGGGCTGGTAGCGGCAGAGCTTTCTCGCTTGTGGAGGCTGAATATACGCCTGTCCTGGCCGAGTCGGTCTTTTCCTCATTACCCCCTTTAAGGAGGGGCGTAATTGAGGAAAACATTATATATCTCGACCTCAGATCAGGTGGGACTCCCCGCCGAATTTAAGCATATTAGTAAGCGGAGGAAAAGAAACTAACAAGGATTCCCCTAGTAGCTGCGAGCGAACAGGGATTAGCCCAGCACTGAATCCCAAAGGCCTCGCCTTTAGGGAAATGTAGTGTTTAGGAGTGCCCGTTTAACCCGGGGTCCGTGCACCGCGTTCAAGTCCATCTTGAACGGGGCCACGGTCCGAAGAGGGTGCCAGGCCCGTAGATGACCGGTGCCGGCCCCGGGTGGGTCCCTCCTTAGAGTCGGGCTGC
Organism: Troilus luridus; assembly: GCA_964056705.1. Lineage (NCBI taxonomy): Eukaryota > Metazoa > Arthropoda > Insecta > Hemiptera > Pentatomidae > Troilus > Troilus luridus. The sequence continues at coordinate 95,674 of CAXKTH010000175.1, read as the reverse complement.
TTGAGAGTGCAGCCCTAAGCGGGTGGTAAACTCCATCTAAGGCTAAATACAACCACGAGACCGATAGAGAACAAGTACCGTGAGGGAAAGTTGAAAAGAACTTTGAAGAGAGAGTTCAAGAGTACGTGAAACCGCTCAGGGGTAAACGGAAAAGACCCGAAGCCCCGAAACGGGAGATTCACGTCTTCTCGCCGGGTCCGCACCCCGACAGGGGGGATGGCCTTTCGCCCCGTCCGGCTTGTCCGTGGCGGTGGGTGGGCCGCCCTCCACGGGGTCGTGTACCCGCGGGGGACCGCACTTCTCCCTCAGTAGGACGTCGCGACCCGCTCTGCGGCGGTCTAAGGTCTGGAAGATTGTCTGGCTCGGGGCCTCCACTTTTGTGGCGGTCAAGTGACAGCTCTCCGGCACCGTGGCCGTCGTTCCGGGCGGTATCGAAAGACTACGGCGCTGGGCCGCTCCACTAGCGAGCGCCGCCGTCTCCCCGCAAGACCGGGCGTTTACCAGGGGGTGCCTTAACGGACACGCCCGGCTAGGCGCTCGGGCCCCTGGCGGGTGAGCACTCCGGCATGGCCCAGTCCGCCAGTCGGCGGCGCTTCAGATTCGGGAACTTATCCGACCCGTCTTGAAACACGGACCAAGGAGTCTAGCGTGTGCGCGAGTCATTGGGTGTAAAA
>CAXKTH010000175.1:80000-85000 GCA_964056705.1 Troilus luridus | reverse complement strand
TACACTGCGTCGGAGGAACCGCTCTACATGAGGTGCGGGTTTGAAGTCGCCATGGGGTGCGTCCGCCGCCTCTCTCTCGTCTGGGGGCTGGTAGCGGCAGAGCTTTCTCGCTTGTGGAGGCTGAATATACGCCTGTCCTGGCCGAGTCGGTCTTTTCCTCATTACCCCCTTTAAGGAGGGGCGTAATTGAGGAAAACATTATATATCTCGACCTCAGATCAGGTGGGACTCCCCGCCGAATTTAAGCATATTAGTAAGCGGAGGAAAAGAAACTAACAAGGATTCCCCTAGTAGCTGCGAGCGAACAGGGATTAGCCCAGCACTGAATCCCAAAGGCCTCGCCTTTAGGGAAATGTAGTGTTTAGGAGTGCCCGTTTAACCCGGGGTCCGTGCACCGCGTTCAAGTCCATCTTGAACGGGGCCACGGTCCGAAGAGGGTGCCAGGCCCGTAGATGACCGGTGCCGGCCCCGGGTGGGTCCCTCCTTAGAGTCGGGCTGCTTGAGAGTGCAGCCCTAAGCGGGTGGTAAACTCCATCTAAGGCTAAATACAACCACGAGACCGATAGAGAACAAGTACCGTGAGGGAAAGTTGAAAAGAACTTTGAAGAGAGAGTTCAAGAGTACGTGAAACCGCTCAGGGGTAAACGGAAAAGACCCGAAGCCCCGAAACGGGAGATTCACGTCTTCTCGCCGGGTCCGCACCCCGACAGGGGGGATGGCCTTTCGCCCCGTCCGGCTTGTCCGTGGCGGTGGGTGGGCCGCCCTCCACGGGGTCGTGTACCCGCGGGGGACCGCACTTCTCCCTCAGTAGGACGTCGCGACCCGCTCTGCGGCGGTCTAAGGTCTGGAAGATTGTCTGGCTCGGGGCCTCCACTTTTGTGGCGGTCAAGTGACAGCTCTCCGGCACCGTGGCCGTCGTTCCGGGCGGTATCGAAAGACTACGGCGCTGGGCCGCTCCACTAGCGAGCGCCGCCGTCTCCCCGCAAGACCGGGCGTTTACCAGGGGGTGCCTTAACGGACACGCCCGGCTAGGCGCTCGGGCCCCTGGCGGGTGAGCACTCCGGCATGGCCCAGTCCGCCAGTCGGCGGCGCTTCAGATTCGGGAACTTATCCGACCCGTCTTGAAACACGGACCAAGGAGTCTAGCGTGTGCGCGAGTCATTGGGTGTAAAACCTAAAGGCGCAATGAAAGTGTCAGGGGTGTCTCCTTTAGGAGCGCATCCCGTTGGGAGGATGGGCCGCCGTACGATCACTCGTCGGAGCCCCGCACTCCCGGGGCGTCTCGTTCTCATCACGAGTGGAGACGCACCAGGAGCGCACACGCTGGTACCCGAAAGATGGTGAACTATGCCTGGCCAGGACGAAGCCAGGGGAAACCCTGGTGGAGGTCCGAAGCGATTCTGACGTGCAAATCGATCGTCTGAGCTGGGTATAGGGGCGAAAGACCAATCGAACCATCTAGTAGCTGGTTCCCTCTGAAGTTTCCCTCAGGATAGCTGGCTCTCGGGAAGAGACGAGTCTCATCCGGTAGAGCGAATGATTAGAGGTGATGGGGTCGAAACGACTTCAACCTATTCTCAAACTCCCAATAGATGAGAGCCCCGGCTTGCTTAAAAGTGAAGCCGCGGGACTCGGATCAGAGATGCCAAGTGGGCCAATTTTGGTAAGCAGAACTGGCGCTGTGGGATGAACCAAACGCAGAGTTAAGGCGCCTGATTCGACGCTCACGTGAAACCATGAAAGGCGTTGGTTGCTTAAGACAGCAGGACGGTGGCCATGGAAGTCGGAATCCGCTAAGGAGTGTGTAACAACTCACCTGCCGAAGCAACTAGCCCTGAAAATGGATGGCGCTGTAGCGTCGTGCCTATACTCTGCCGTCAACGGCAAATCGGGCCGCCCCTCACGGGGAGTCGCCGTTAAGCCTTGACGAGTAAGAGGGTCGCGGCGGTGTGCGCGGAAGGGTCCGGGCGCGAGCCCGCCTGGAGCCGCCGCCGGTGCAGATCTTGGTGGTAGTAGCAAATACTCCAGCGAGGCCCTGGAGGACTGATGTGGAGAAGGGTTTCTTGTGAACAGCTGTTGCACAAGAGTCAGTCGATCCTAAGCCCTAGGAGAAATCCGAAGAGAATGGTTGCCGTTATTGTTAAACATGTCGCATTCGGCGTACTGCGGTTGTAATATACCGCGGCTACGCCGTAGCGCGCTGTTGTGCAGGCACCGTTTGGGCGAAAGGGAATCCGGTTCCTATTCCGGAACCCGGCAGCGGAACCGCTCCAATTCGGGCCCTCACCAGAGGACTCGTCGGGGTGACCCGAAATGACCCGGAGAAGCCGTAGGGAGGTCCGGGGAGAGTTGTCTCTTCTCTATAAGCGTTCGAGTTCCCTGGAAGCCTCTAGGAGGGAGATAGGGTTTGGAACGCGAAGAGCACCGCACTTACGGCGGTGTCCGGATCTTCCCCTCGGACCTTGAAAATCCGGGCGAGGGCCACGGGGAACACCGCGCCGGCTCGTACCCATATCCGCAGCAGGTCTCCAAGGTGAATAGCCTCTAGTCGATAGAATAATGTAGGTAAGGGAAGTCGGCAAACCCGATCTGTAACTTCGGGATAAGGATTGGCTCTGAGGATCGTGGCGCGCCGGGCTTGGTCGGGAAGTGGAGCGGTGCCAACGTGCCGGGCCTGGGCGAGGTGAAAGGCGTTCTACGCCCGGACCTTAGCCGGGAGTTGAGGCACCAACTCCGGACGACCGTGAACCCCTAGGGTCGGGGGGGGGTTCGCTGGCACCGATCGGCTAGCCCTCCAGCGGCAGAGTCCCGATTGGGGGGTCGCTGGCACCGTTACGCCCTAGTGCAGGCCAAAAGCTTAGCCGGGAGTTGAGGCACCAACTCCGGACGACCGTGAACCCCTAGGGTCGGGGGGGTTCGCTGGCACCGATCGCCTAGCCCTCCAGACGCAGAGTCCCGATCGGGGGTTCGCTGGCACCGTTACGCCCTAGTGCTGGCCAAACCCTTAGCCGGGAGTTGAGGCACCACCTCCGGCCGACCCTGACCCTATCCGCCAGGGGTGGGCCTGGGGAAGGGGGGGGGGTTCGCTGGCACCGATCGCCTAGCCCTCTAGCGGGAGTCCCGATTGGGGGGTCGCTGGCACCGTTACACCCTAGTGCTTGCCGAACGCTTAGCCGGGAGTTGAGGCACCAACGCCGGCCAACCGTGAACCCCTAGGGTCGGGGGGGTTCGCTGGCACCGATCGCCTAGCCCTCCAGACGCAGAGTCCCGATCGGGGGTTCGCTGGCACCGTTACACCCTAGTGCTGGCCAAACGCTTAGCCGGGAGTTGAGGCACCAACGCCGGCCAACCGTTGACCCCTAGGGTCGGGGGGGTTCGCTGGCACCGATCGCCTAGCCCTCCAGACGCAGAGTCCCGATCGGGGGTTCGCTGGCACCGTTACGCCCTAGTGCTGGCCAAACGCTTAGCCGGGAGTTGAGGCACCAACTCCGGACGATCCTGGCCCTATCCGCCAGGGGTTGGCCAGGGGGGGTTCGCACGCACCGTTGCTATGACTGTCATCGGATGATTTGGGAAGATTGTATTATAGGGGACCACATGCACCGATACCCCGGTCTGACGGGAATGAGTGGTGGGTGCCTAGGGCTTTTCTTAGACGCCCCCAGGACCAACCCAGGCCCCGGTTCCAACCATTTATTCTCAGGGGTCCGCTCGCACCGATGGCCAACCAGCCTACCATACCGAGTGCCGAGAAGGGGGCCGAAGGCACAGATGTGCCTAGTACGGGCTGTGTGCTCTCTGCCGGGATCCTAGACACCAACTCCGGCCAACCCGGACTTCCCGGCGAAGGGTAAGTAGTTCGGGGGTCCGGACGCACCGCTTTTATGACTGTCATTGGATGACCGGTGAAGATTCTACTATAGGAGTAACCCCTAACACAGCATAGCTGCGGGGCCTCAAACGGGCCCCTATGCAGCACTCAGTAGCTCGGCCTAGTGGTTCGCTGGGAAGGCCCAGGACCCTATTCAAAGGACTCTTTATAGTAAATCGAGTGTGTCGGAAGTTCGCGACTCCCTCACCTTGAGAAAAGCTATATAGAGCTTCTTAAATATGAATAGAGGCATCCTATCGGCGACTTCCTGCGCGGCCGCTGCCGACGCCACGTTATGAGTTACCCGAAGCATACATTGTTTCGCCACCGCACTATTAGTTAGCGGCGAGGATAAATAACCTCGGGCGGTCGTAACGCGTTGAGGCCCACGGCCAATCGCGCTGCGCCGCCCGATATACAAATCGCGGGCCTGCTTCAAACTATGTGGGGCTACTCCCGAGCCGACGGCCGGGCAGCAGTCCCCGAGGCAGAGCCCTCAGCCGCCCCTGACCAGGGTGAAGATGGCTGTAAAGTCCAGACGCTTCACGGCGCGCCTCGGCCACCCCGGCCAACCGTCGAGTGGCGGGTGTCCCACCCCGGGTATAACCCGGTGGTCGGCCCCTCCAGCTCTTATGGCGGATATTAGGCCGGGAACCGGAGGGACAGCGCCGTGGGCGGACTCGGACCTTATATCACATCATATGTACAACATATGATAAATTTGTAACGGAGGGGCCTTATGGCGAAGCGGGGTCGCAGTAACCCATCTTCCCGGCTCCTCCCTGGTTGATCCTGCCAGTAGTTATATGCTTGTCTCAAAGCTTAAGCCATGCAAGTCTCAGTACGAGCTGACTTAAAGTGAAACCGCAAAAGGCTCAGTAAACCGGTCATAGTTTACCGGATATATGCCACTCACGTGGATAACTGTGGTAATTCTAGAGCTAATACATGCAACCAAGTCCCGACCAGCGATGGAAAGGACGCTTTTATTGGATCAAAACCATTCGCCCGGTTCGCCCGGGCGTCTGCTTGATGACTCTAGATAACACCACAGATCGCACGGTCACAGTACCGGCGACGTATCCGTCAAATGTCTGACTTATCAGCTGTCGATGGTAGACTCTGTGTC
>CAXKTH010000175.1:70000-72500 GCA_964056705.1 Troilus luridus | reverse complement strand
ACGACCGTGAACCCCTAGGGTCGGGGGGGGGTTCGCTGGCACCGATCGGCTAGCCCTCCAGCGGCAGAGTCCCGATTGGGGGGTCGCTGGCACCGTTACGCCCTAGTGCAGGCCAAAAGCTTAGCCGGGAGTTGAGGCACCAACTCCGGACGACCGTGAACCCCTAGGGTCGGGGGGGGGTTCGCTGGCACCGATCGGCTAGCCCTCCAGCGGCAGAGTCCCGATTGGGGGGTCGCTGGCACCGTTACGCCCTAGTGCAGGCCAAAAGCTTAGCCGGGAGTTGAGGCACCAACTCCGGACGACCGTGAACCCCTAGGGTCGGGGGGGTTCGCTGGCACCGATCGCCTAGCCCTCCAGACGCAGAGTCCCGATCGGGGGTTCGCTGGCACCGTTACGCCCTAGTGCTGGCCAAACCCTTAGCCGGGAGTTGAGGCACCACCTCCGGCCGACCCTGACCCTATCCGCCAGGGGTGGGCCTGGGGAAGGGGGGGGGGTTCGCTGGCACCGATCGCCTAGCCCTCTAGCGGGAGTCCCGATTGGGGGGTCGCTGGCACCGTTACACCCTAGTGCTTGCCGAACGCTTAGCCGGGAGTTGAGGCACCAACGCCGGCCAACCGTGAACCCCTAGGGTCGGGGGGGTTCGCTGGCACCGATCGCCTAGCCCTCCAGACGCAGAGTCCCGATCGGGGGTTCGCTGGCACCGTTACACCCTAGTGCTGGCCAAACGCTTAGCCGGGAGTTGAGGCACCAACGCCGGCCAACCGTTGACCCCTAGGGTCGGGGGGGTTCGCTGGCACCGATCGCCTAGCCCTCCAGACGCAGAGTCCCGATCGGGGGTTCGCTGGCACCGTTACGCCCTAGTGCTGGCCAAACGCTTAGCCGGGAGTTGAGGCACCAACTCCGGACGATCCTGGCCCTATCCGCCAGGGGTTGGCCAGGGGGGGTTCGCACGCACCGTTGCTATGACTGTCATCGGATGATTTGGGAAGATTGTATTATAGGGGACCACATGCACCGATACCCCGGTCTGACGGGAATGAGTGGTGGGTGCCTAGGGCTTTTCTTAGACGCCCCCAGGACCAACCCAGGCCCCGGTTCCAACCATTTATTCTCAGGGGTCCGCTCGCACCGATGGCCAACCAGCCTACCATACCGAGTGCCGAGAAGGGGGCCGAAGGCACAGATGTGCCTAGTACGGGCTGTGTGCTCTCTGCCGGGATCCTAGACACCAACTCCGGCCAACCCGGACTTCCCGGCGAAGGGTAAGTAGTTCGGGGGTCCGGACGCACCGCTTTTATGACTGTCATTGGATGACCGGTGAAGATTCTACTATAGGAGTAACCCCTAACACAGCATAGCTGCGGGGCCTCAAACGGGCCCCTATGCAGCACTCAGTAGCTCGGCCTAGTGGTTCGCTGGGAAGGCCCAGGACCCTATTCAAAGGACTCTTTATAGTAAATCGAGTGTGTCGGAAGTTCGCGACTCCCTCACCTTGAGAAAAGCTATATAGAGCTTCTTAAATATGAATAGAGGCATCCTATCGGCGACTTCCTGCGCGGCCGCTGCCGACGCCACGTTATGAGTTACCCGAAGCATACATTGTTTCGCCACCGCACTATTAGTTAGCGGCGAGGATAAATAACCTCGGGCGGTCGTAACGCGTTGAGGCCCACGGCCAATCGCGCTGCGCCGCCCGATATACAAATCGCGGGCCTGCTTCAAACTATGTGGGGCTACTCCCGAGCTGACGGCCGGGCAGCAGTCCCCGAGGCAGAGCCCTCAGCCGCCCCTGACCAGGGTGAAGATGGCTGTAAAGTCCAGACGCTTCACGGCGCGCCTCGGCCACCCCGGCCAACCGTCGAGTGGCGGGTGTCCCACCCCGGGTATAACCCGGTGGTCGGCCCCTCCAGCTCTTATGGCGGATATTAGGCCGGGAACCGGAGGGACAGCGCCGTGGGCGGACTCGGACCTTATATCACATCATATGTACAACATATGATAAATTTGTAACGGAGGGGCCTTATGGCGAAGCGGGGTCGCAGTAACCCATCTTCCCGGCTCCTCCCTGGTTGATCCTGCCAGTAGTTATATGCTTGTCTCAAAGCTTAAGCCATGCAAGTCTCAGTACGAGCTGACTTAAAGTGAAACCGCAAAAGGCTCAGTAAACCGGTCATAGTTTACCGGATATATGCCACTCACGTGGATAACTGTGGTAATTCTAGAGCTAATACATGCAACCAAGTCCCGACCAGCGATGGAAAGGACGCTTTTATTGGATCAAAACCATTCGCCCGGTTCGCCCGGGCGTCTGCTTGATGACTCTAGATAACACCACAGATCGCACGGTCACAGTACCGGCGACGTATCCGTCAAATGTCTGACTTATCAGCTGTCGATGGTAGACTCTGTGTCTACCATGGCGCTCACGGGTAACGGGGAATCAGGGTTCGATTCCGGAGAGGGAGCCTGAGAAACGGCTACCACATCCAAGGAAGGCAGC
>CAXKTH010000175.1:65000-67500 GCA_964056705.1 Troilus luridus | reverse complement strand
CGACATACTACTGTGGGGGGATGGCGCGGCGGCGGTCGGATGCGCGAGCTGACGCCCGCAACGGCGATAGGGCCCTCTCCCTCCGGGGAGTCGGACCCAGCCCGCACCCTTGTGGCCTCCAGTTTGTAGTACGCATGTAGCTCGTGAAAGAGACGGACAACCGATCCGGTGTCCCGGTCGCACGTAGCCCGCCTTTGCGCTAACCCGTGAAGTGTGGACTCTTGGCGGCCGCGTGGCAAATTCCGGATCGGCCCCACTACACTGCGTCGGAGGAACCGCTCTACATGAGGTGCGGGTTTGAAGTCGCCATGGGGTGCGTCCGCCGCCTCTCTCTCGTCTGGGGGCTGGTAGCGGCAGAGCTTTCTCGCTTGTGGAGGCTGAATATACGCCTGTCCTGGCCGAGTCGGTCTTTTCCTCATTACCCCCTTTAAGGAGGGGCGTAATTGAGGAAAACATTATATATCTCGACCTCAGATCAGGTGGGACTCCCCGCCGAATTTAAGCATATTAGTAAGCGGAGGAAAAGAAACTAACAAGGATTCCCCTAGTAGCTGCGAGCGAACAGGGATTAGCCCAGCACTGAATCCCAAAGGCCTCGCCTTTAGGGAAATGTAGTGTTTAGGAGTGCCCGTTTAACCCGGGGTCCGTGCACCGCGTTCAAGTCCATCTTGAACGGGGCCACGGTCCGAAGAGGGTGCCAGGCCCGTAGATGACCGGTGCCGGCCCCGGGTGGGTCCCTCCTTAGAGTCGGGCTGCTTGAGAGTGCAGCCCTAAGCGGGTGGTAAACTCCATCTAAGGCTAAATACAACCACGAGACCGATAGAGAACAAGTACCGTGAGGGAAAGTTGAAAAGAACTTTGAAGAGAGAGTTCAAGAGTACGTGAAACCGCTCAGGGGTAAACGGAAAAGACCCGAAGCCCCGAAACGGGAGATTCACGTCTTCTCGCCGGGTCCGCACCCCGACAGGGGGGATGGCCTTTCGCCCCGTCCGGCTTGTCCGTGGCGGTGGGTGGGCCGCCCTCCACGGGGTCGTGTACCCGCGGGGGACCGCACTTCTCCCTCAGTAGGACGTCGCGACCCGCTCTGCGGCGGTCTAAGGTCTGGAAGATTGTCTGGCTCGGGGCCTCCACTTTTGTGGCGGTCAAGTGACAGCTCTCCGGCACCGTGGCCGTCGTTCCGGGCGGTATCGAAAGACTACGGCGCTGGGCCGCTCCACTAGCGAGCGCCGCCGTCTCCCCGCAAGACCGGGCGTTTACCAGGGGGTGCCTTAACGGACACGCCCGGCTAGGCGCTCGGGCCCCTGGCGGGTGAGCACTCCGGCATGGCCCAGTCCGCCAGTCGGCGGCGCTTCAGATTCGGGAACTTATCCGACCCGTCTTGAAACACGGACCAAGGAGTCTAGCGTGTGCGCGAGTCATTGGGTGTAAAACCTAAAGGCGCAATGAAAGTGTCAGGGGTGTCTCCTTTAGGAGCGCATCCCGTTGGGAGGATGGGCCGCCGTACGATCACTCGTCGGAGCCCCGCACTCCCGGGGCGTCTCGTTCTCATCACGAGTGGAGACGCACCAGGAGCGCACACGCTGGTACCCGAAAGATGGTGAACTATGCCTGGCCAGGACGAAGCCAGGGGAAACCCTGGTGGAGGTCCGAAGCGATTCTGACGTGCAAATCGATCGTCTGAGCTGGGTATAGGGGCGAAAGACCAATCGAACCATCTAGTAGCTGGTTCCCTCTGAAGTTTCCCTCAGGATAGCTGGCTCTCGGGAAGAGACGAGTCTCATCCGGTAGAGCGAATGATTAGAGGTGATGGGGTCGAAACGACTTCAACCTATTCTCAAACTCCCAATAGATGAGAGCCCCGGCTTGCTTAAAAGTGAAGCCGCGGGACTCGGATCAGAGATGCCAAGTGGGCCAATTTTGGTAAGCAGAACTGGCGCTGTGGGATGAACCAAACGCAGAGTTAAGGCGCCTGATTCGACGCTCACGTGAAACCATGAAAGGCGTTGGTTGCTTAAGACAGCAGGACGGTGGCCATGGAAGTCGGAATCCGCTAAGGAGTGTGTAACAACTCACCTGCCGAAGCAACTAGCCCTGAAAATGGATGGCGCTGTAGCGTCGTGCCTATACTCTGCCGTCAACGGCAAATCGGGCCGCCCCTCACGGGGAGTCGCCGTTAAGCCTTGACGAGTAAGAGGGTCGCGGCGGTGTGCGCGGAAGGGTCCGGGCGCGAGCCCGCCTGGAGCCGCCGCCGGTGCAGATCTTGGTGGTAGTAGCAAATACTCCAGCGAGGCCCTGGAGGACTGATGTGGAGAAGGGTTTCTTGTGAACAGCTGTTGCACAAGAGTCAGTCGATCCTAAGCCCTAGGAGAAATCCGAAGAGAATGGTTGCCGTTATTGTTAAACATGTCGCATTCGGCGTACTGCGGTTGTAATATACCGCGGCTACGCCGTAGCGCGCTGTTGTGCAGGCACCGTTTGGGCGAAAGGGAATCCGGTTCCT
>CAXKTH010000175.1:52500-60000 GCA_964056705.1 Troilus luridus | reverse complement strand
GCACCGTTACGCCCTAGTGCTGGCCAAACGCTTAGCCGGGAGTTGAGGCACCAACTCCGGACGATCCTGGCCCTATCCGCCAGGGGTTGGCCAGGGGGGGTTCGCACGCACCGTTGCTATGACTGTCATCGGATGATTTGGGAAGATTGTATTATAGGGGACCACATGCACCGATACCCCGGTCTGACGGGAATGAGTGGTGGGTGCCTAGGGCTTTTCTTAGACGCCCCCAGGACCAACCCAGGCCCCGGTTCCAACCATTTATTCTCAGGGGTCCGCTCGCACCGATGGCCAACCAGCCTACCATACCGAGTGCCGAGAAGGGGGCCGAAGGCACAGATGTGCCTAGTACGGGCTGTGTGCTCTCTGCCGGGATCCTAGACACCAACTCCGGCCAACCCGGACTTCCCGGCGAAGGGTAAGTAGTTCGGGGGTCCGGACGCACCGCTTTTATGACTGTCATTGGATGACCGGTGAAGATTCTACTATAGGAGTAACCCCTAACACAGCATAGCTGCGGGGCCTCAAACGGGCCCCTATGCAGCACTCAGTAGCTCGGCCTAGTGGTTCGCTGGGAAGGCCCAGGACCCTATTCAAAGGACTCTTTATAGTAAATCGAGTGTGTCGGAAGTTCGCGACTCCCTCACCTTGAGAAAAGCTATATAGAGCTTCTTAAATATGAATAGAGGCATCCTATCGGCGACTTCCTGCGCGGCCGCTGCCGACGCCACGTTATGAGTTACCCGAAGCATACATTGTTTCGCCACCGCACTATTAGTTAGCGGCGAGGATAAATAACCTCGGGCGGTCGTAACGCGTTGAGGCCCACGGCCAATCGCGCTGCGCCGCCCGATATACAAATCGCGGGCCTGCTTCAAACTATGTGGGGCTACTCCCGAGCCGACGGCCGGGCAGCAGTCCCCGAGGCAGAGCCCTCAGCCGCCCCTGACCAGGGTGAAGATGGCTGTAAAGTCCAGACGCTTCACGGCGCGCCTCGGCCACCCCGGCCAACCGTCGAGTGGCGGGTGTCCCACCCCGGGTATAACCCGGTGGTCGGCCCCTCCAGCTCTTATGGCGGATATTAGGCCGGGAACCGGAGGGACAGCGCCGTGGGCGGACTCGGACCTTATATCACATCATATGTACAACATATGATAAATTTGTAACGGAGGGGCCTTATGGCGAAGCGGGGTCGCAGTAACCCATCTTCCCGGCTCCTCCCTGGTTGATCCTGCCAGTAGTTATATGCTTGTCTCAAAGCTTAAGCCATGCAAGTCTCAGTACGAGCTGACTTAAAGTGAAACCGCAAAAGGCTCAGTAAACCGGTCATAGTTTACCGGATATATGCCACTCACGTGGATAACTGTGGTAATTCTAGAGCTAATACATGCAACCAAGTCCCGACCAGCGATGGAAAGGACGCTTTTATTGGATCAAAACCATTCGCCCGGTTCGCCCGGGCGTCTGCTTGATGACTCTAGATAACACCACAGATCGCACGGTCACAGTACCGGCGACGTATCCGTCAAATGTCTGACTTATCAGCTGTCGATGGTAGACTCTGTGTCTACCATGGCGCTCACGGGTAACGGGGAATCAGGGTTCGATTCCGGAGAGGGAGCCTGAGAAACGGCTACCACATCCAAGGAAGGCAGCAGGCACGCAAATTACCCACTCCCGGCACGGGGAGGTAGTGACAAAAAATAACGATACGGGACTCATCCGAGGCCCCGTAATCGGAATGAGAACACCCTAAATCCTTTAACGAGGATCTATTGGAGGGCAAGTCTGGTGCCAGCAGCCGCGGTAATTCCAGCTCCAATAGCGTATATTAAAGTTGTTGCGGTTAAAAAGCTCGTAGTTGGTTCTGCGTGCCACGCTGTCGGTTCACCGCCTGTCGGTGCAACTGGCATGCCGTGGCATGTCCTGTCGGTGGCTGACGGGCTTCGCGGCGCGCCCCACTCGCTCACGCGTGTGGGTCGACGCGCCGTGTTGTCCTCGTTGGCCGGCTCAATCCTACCGCGGTGCTCTTAAACGAGTGTCGAGGTAGGCCGACACTGTTTACTTTGAACAAATTAGAGTGCTTCAAGCAGGCTCTGAAAGCAGCCTGAATAGTGGTGCATGGAATAATGGAACAGGACCTTGGTTCTATTTTGTTGGTTTTCGGAATCCAAGGTAATGATCAATAAGGACAGGCGGGGGCATTCGTATTGCGACGTTAGAGGTGAAATTCTTGGATCGTCGCAAGACGCACTAGAGCGAAAGCATTTGCCAAGTATGTCTTAATTGATCAAGAACGAAAGTTAGAGGTTCGAAGGCGATCAGATACCGCCCTAGTTCTAACCATAAACGATGCCAGCCAGCGATCCGCCGATGTTCCTCCGATGACTCGGCGGGGAGCTTTCCCCGGGAAACCAAAGCTTTTGGGTTCCGGGGGAAGTATGGTTGCAAAGCTGAAACTTAAAGGAATTGACGGAAGGGCACCACCAGGAGTGGAGCCTGCGGCTTAATTTGACTCAACACGGGAAACCTCACCAGGCCCGGACATTGGAAGGATTGACAGATCGATAGCTCTTTCTCGATTCAGTGGGTAGTGGTGCATGGCCGTTCTTAGTTGGTGGACTGATTTGTCTGGTTAATTCCGATAACGAACGAGACTCTGACCTATTAACTAGGCGCTCCCGGTATAAATACCTACCGGCGACAATTATTCTTCTTAAGGGGACAGGCGGCTCTCAGCCGCACGAGATTGAGCAATAACAGGTCTGTGATGCCCTTAGATGTTCTGGGCCGCACGCGCGCTACACTGAAGGAATCAGCGTGTTCTCCCCTGTCCGAAAGGTCCGGGCAACCCGCTGAACCTCCTTCGTGCTAGGAATTGGGGCTTGCAATTGTTCCCCATGAACGAGGAATTCCCAGTAAGCGCGAGTCATAAGCTCGCGTTGATTACGTCCCTGCCCTTTGTACACACCGCTCCGGGTTTCTCTTTCTCACGCACCCATAGAGGTCTTCCTTTCCTATCTCCCTATCTACATCATAAATCCTCACTCTAGGGCTTCTCCATCCTCTCTCTCCATCCACTTTCACTCCCATCTCTTTCAGGCCCACACACTCTCTCAGCCGCTCCACATCGGTCTGATCATGAACCTCCACCAAATAGTTTTTACCTCTCCTGGAGACACTCCTCACTCTCACGTCTCCACCTTTAGGATCCAGACTCTTGATTATGTCTCCTCTTTCAACCTTTCTTTCACTCGCTTTAGGCAATTCAACCATCACTCGAGGGCCTCTCTTCCTTCCTATAACCTTCGTCCACAAGGTTTCCTCCTTCTCCTGGGTCCCTCTCACACTCACACTCTTCACAGCGCTCTCCACCGCGCTCACCACTCGCTCACTCACTCTTTCCACATCCACCCTCTCTATCTTTTCTGCCACTCCACTCACAACGTTCTTCTCCAGAGGGGATACAACCTCGTTAACACTTTTAACGCCCTCATACACTCTATTCAAATTCATTCGCACATCGCTCATGAATTTCTCTGTCAGCTCACTTCCACTCCCTCTCTCACACACACTCCTCACCTCACTGACAACCTTCGAGATTCCTTCTCTTTGCCTCTTCTCGAACCTCTCTAGTTCCTTTCCTCTCTCCGCGTCATGCATCGTGATGGTCTCCAATGCCCCATCGATGCTCTTCCTTATCGTGTCCAGCGCATTTCTGCTCTCCCTGGCCACTTTCTCCACCATCCTCTGGCCGACCTCCCTCATCTCTCTCTCGGCCACCGCCACCACCTCCTTCCCGAGGTCCATCTCCACAAAGTTCTTAAGAACTTTCTCCATTTTCTCAAGTCTTCTCTCGACCTTCTCCAGCCTCCTATAACCTTTCTGTACCCGGTCCATTTCACCTCTCACCTTGGTGAACCTCGCCTCAAAGTACTGTCCATGCTTGGGCGCAAAATTCCTTTCGATATACGATCTCATCTCCTGGACCGCTTCCTCGTACACTGATCTACATGTGTCCGCCTCATTCGCGGGTACTTCGCCTGGAGAACCTTCGGACAACGTCCTTCTCCGCTTTGTCCTCCCATACACTGGCGTGGTAATGCTACCTTCGCCTACTCCAACAATCTCCTCCTCGACTCTTTGGTTTTTTGACTCATCGTCAGACATTTTATAAAAGAAACTTCAGTTTCATCCCACGAAGATACTCAACTCCCGAGTAGGTAGGGACATATATATATAAAGACACATTTCCTGCAGAGGTTCTAACACTAGTGTTTTTGACCTTTAGTCTGCTGTGTCGAATGTCAATTTGGCTGGGGCATAACCCCTATCCAGCGCCCCCTCCTCTGAGGGATCTAACCACGCCACTACGTCATGTGACCAGGCAGTGCAAGCACTCCTGGACACCAACCCACGGTGGCTCCAGATGGCTTTGAGCCACCCCCGTAGTACCATTTTGGTATAAATACCTTAAAGGCAGGAATGGTCACCGGCCCGGGGCTGGAGGTGTAAACACCCACACAGTCCCTACGGCTTTACTGACGCACAACAATCCATGGGAGGGTGCCCATGGGTTGATGTGGTAGTGGGACGACAGAGCCTAGACCCTGCCGATAACCGTCCCCTTCCGTCCGTTCATTTGGTCTATTGATCTCTTCTCTCCACTTCTCTTCTCTTCTTTTTTTTGAGAATTTTTTCAATTATATTTCTCATGTCTTCTATTTTATCCTCTTTTATCCACTCACTTACATTATATTTATCTACCATTTCCGGCCACTGCACTCTCTCTTCATCAAACACTTTACATTCGACCATAATGTGCATCATGGTTTCTATCTCCCCACATTCACAAATTTCATCTTCAACCAATCCTTTCCTTTTTAAGAAACTCTTAAAGTCTCCATGACCACTTAAAATCTGGCTTATATAATGACCAGGTTTTAATTCCTTCTTTCCCAGTCTCTCCTTTATACTCGGCAGGATCTGTTTGGTCCATTGACCAGTTTCAGACGCTACCCATCGCCTCTGCCATTTATCAATCTTTATGTCTCTTATTTGACGCTTTATGCCTTCATTCCTTAATTGTATACCCTCCCAATGGGTAATGTAGTAGGTAGGGACAGAGGGAATCTCGTTAATCCATTCATGCGCGTCACTAATTAGATGACGAGGCATTTGGCTACCTTAAGAGAGTCATAGTTACTCCCGCCGTTTACCCGCGCTTGCTTGAATTTCTTCACGTTGACATTCAGAGCACTGGGCAGAAATCACATTGCGTCATCACCCCTTGGGGCCATCGCAATGCTTTGTTTTAATTAGACAGTCGGATTCCCCTGGTCCGTGCCAGTTCTAAGTTGATCGTTCTATGGCGGCCGAAGAGCCTGCCGGCCCGTCCTCCGCGCGGAAGCACGGCAACTAGACAGCCGGAGGCTCGCAGCAAGGAAGATCCGTGGGTGGCCAAGGCACGGGACCGAGCTAGGGTCCGGGCGTAGAACGCCTTTCACCTCGCCCAGGCCCGGCACGTTGGCACCGCTCCACTTCCCGACCAAGCCCGGCGCGCCACGATCCTCAGAGCCAATCCTTATCCCGAAGTTACAGATCGGGTTTGCCGACTTCCCTTACCTACATTATTCTATCGACTAGAGGCTATTCACCTTGGAGACCTGCTGCGGATATGGGTACGAGCCGGCGCGGTGTTCCCCGTGGCCCTCGCCCGGATTTTCAAGGTCCGAGGGGAAGATCCGGACACCGCCGTAAGTGCGGTGCTCTTCGCGTTCCAAACCCTATCTCCCTCCTAGAGGCTTCCAGGGAACTCGAACGCTTATAGAGAAGAGACAACTCTCCCCGGACCTCCCTACGGCTTCTCCGGGTCATTTCGGGTCACCCCGACGAGTCCTCTGGTGAGGGCCCGAATTGGAGCGGTTCCGCTGCCGGGTTCCGGAATAGGAACCGGATTCCCTTTCGCCCAAACGGTGCCTGCACAACAGCGCGCTACGGCGTAGCCGCGGTATATTACAACCGCAGTACGCCGAATGCGACATGTTTAACAATAACGGCAACCATTCTCTTCGGATTTCTCCTAGGGCTTAGGATCGACTGACTCTTGTGCAACAGCTGTTCACAAGAAACCCTTCTCCACATCAGTCCTCCAGGGCCTCGCTGGAGTATTTGCTACTACCACCAAGATCTGCACCGGCGGCGGCTCCAGGCGGGCTCGCGCCCGGACCCTTCCGCGCACACCGCCGCGACCCTCTTACTCGTCAAGGCTTAACGGCGACTCCCCGTGAGGGGCGGCCCGATTTGCCGTTGACGGCAGAGTATAGGCACGACGCTACAGCGCCATCCATTTTCAGGGCTAGTTGCTTCGGCAGGTGAGTTGTTACACACTCCTTAGCGGATTCCGACTTCCATGGCCACCGTCCTGCTGTCTTAAGCAACCAACGCCTTTCATGGTTTCACGTGAGCGTCGAATCAGGCGCCTTAACTCTGCGTTTGGTTCATCCCACAGCGCCAGTTCTGCTTACCAAAATTGGCCCACTTGGCATCTCTGATCCGAGTCCCGCGGCTTCACTTTTAAGCAAGCCGGGGCTCTCATCTATTGGGAGTTTGAGAATAGGTTGAAGTCGTTTCGACCCCATCACCTCTAATCATTCGCTCTACCGGATGAGACTCGTCTCTTCCCGAGAGCCAGCTATCCTGAGGGAAACTTCAGAGGGAACCAGCTACTAGATGGTTCGATTGGTCTTTCGCCCCTATACCCAGCTCAGACGATCGATTTGCACGTCAGAATCGCTTCGGACCTCCACCAGGGTTTCCCCTGGCTTCGTCCTGGCCAGGCATAGTTCACCATCTTTCGGGTACCAGCGTGTGCGCTCCTGGTGCGTCTCCACTCGTGATGAGAACGAGACGCCCCGGGAGTGCGGGGCTCCGACGAGTGATCGTACGGCGGCCCATCCTCCCAACGGGATGCGCTCCTAAAGGAGACACCCCTGACACTTTCATTGCGCCTTTAGGTTTTACACCCAATGACTCGCGCACACGCTAGACTCCTTGGTCCGTGTTTCAAGACGGGTCGGATAAGTTCCCGAATCTGAAGCGCCGCCGACTGGCGGACTGGGCCATGCCGGAGTGCTCACCCGCCAGGGGCCCGAGCGCCTAGCCGGGCGTGTCCGTTAAGGCACCCCCTGGTAAACGCCCGGTCTTGCGGGGAGACGGCGGCGCTCGCTAGTGGAGCGGCCCAGCGCCGTAGTCTTTCGATACCGCCCGGAACGACGGCCACGGTGCCGGAGAGCTGTCACTTGACCGCCACAAAAGTGGAGGCCCCGAGCCAGACAATCTTCCAGACCTTAGACCGCCGCAGAGCGGGTCGCGACGTCCTACTGAGGGAGAAGTGCGGTCCCCCGCGGGTACACGACCCCGTGGAGGGCGGCCCACCCACCGCCACGGACAAGCCGGACGGGGCGAAAGGCCATCCCCCCTGTCGGGGTGCGGACCCGG
>CAXKTH010000175.1:27500-42500 GCA_964056705.1 Troilus luridus | reverse complement strand
CCGGTAGGGAAATCAAAAAGCTCATCCCGAAGGGAATCATCTAGGCCCAAGTCCTCAAGGTCATCATCGACCGACAGGAACCGGCTTTCCCTCATGTAAGGAACCAGCTCTGCCAGCCTCGGGACACCCAACCCACCCATCCTGACTGGAGCGTGGATGAAGGCATTGAGACAGTCATGGGGCAACCCAGTCCACCTCCTGACATAAGACCTCACCGCCACATCCAATGCAGACAGAATCACCCGGCGGGTCACACCAAAGGTGAGCCTATGGTAAAACCTCGGCAAAAAGAAGGTTTTAAGGACCTCTAACTTCTGTTGGGGCTTCAAAGGCGCTTTAGAGATCCTTTCCAAGCCCACCCGCAAATCAACATTGTCACGGACCAAGCCCGAGTGACAAAAGGCCACCCCCAAATAGTCAAAGGTCCCCTCAACAGACAGGACCCCAATCTTGTCATCGCCGACATTATACGTGCGCTCAGACTCCATCTTCACCAGTTTCCTCTTTCCGACAGCGGCAAGTGAGAGGGAAAGGGACTTCTCTGGGTTAACAGACAAGCCACACTCGCCCAATCCCCTGACCGCCGAATTGATAAGGACCTGAAGTCCCTCAGAGGTACTGGCAAAGAGGACCAGGTCGTCCGCATATGCCAAGGCTCTAATCCTGGGGCGACTGCTCGAAAGCGGGAAACCAATGACCGTTGGCAGACCCCCAATAACATGGTCCATCACAAGGTTAAATAACATCGAAGACAGAGGGTCACCCTGCCGAACCCCACGACCAGGCTTCATTTCATTAGATATTACACCATTGAGGCATATATGGGACACACTGTCCTCATATATGGCGCGAACATACTCGCAGAATTCCACAGGAAACCCGCGCTCCCGGAGGATCCGGTGAACGGCAGCATGGCTGACACTATCGAAAGCCTTCCTCACGTCCAGTACCGCCGCGCATAGACTTCTCCTCTTCTTCCATGCGCAGCGCAAGACGGAGTCCAGCGTAAAGACACCGGCAGCCACACCGTCGAACCCCCTCCTGAATCCGTTCTGCTCGGGAACATGCGGAATCCTACCCTCCAACCTGGCCGCGAGAATACGGTGAAGATGCCGCACTATCACCGATGATACGGAGATGGGTCTGAGATCGCCAGGCCCACGAACGTCGGCAGCCTTCGGAATCAAGGTCACCCTGGCCCTCAGCAGATCTTTGGGAACACGTCCCTCGAGGAGCAAGAGGTCCAGGATGATAGCTCGGACCCTCCAGGGAAGTCCCCTCCAAAGAGATGGAGCAACCCTGTCGAGCCCAGCGGCCGAACGTCCAGATGGACAGAGCGACACAGACTCCGACTTGGAAACAGGCGACCATATACCTGAGCAATCTCCAACTCGAGGTCCATAAACCCTTTCCGCGTTCCACTCCACAGAGCGTGCTTCGAGAACCGGAGCCCAGTAAGAGTACAGCTCCTCGACCGAGAATCGACCTGGGTCAGCCTCACGGTCGAGGACACGCCTCGCAGCTCTGGGCCGGTCTCGGGCCCACAATCTCTGTAACTCGCCGTATGATCGACGTCGGGAACCATCGCCACGCTGCCTTCTTACCCCCGGGCAAACAGACGGAGCAGACGAAACTTGGCCAAACGGAGCGGATGGAGCACCCGAGGCGAGATGGATAGAAATCCACTCGCTGAGGGAACTACCAACCGATTGGCCGGCCATCGCCCGATCCAGGATCGCCAGGAGCCTGTCAGTGCACAGCGTGGTTGGACCCGTGGTTATCTCATCATACAGCGCTCGGAGTGCGCCGAGTATACCATCCCGCACAGGAGAAGGACTACCCACATCAGACGGGACGGGAGGAACATCAGGGGGAGAAACCTCCATAGGTGAGACGGAAAGGTCCCGCAGGATCTGACGGTACCTATCACCCGCCCGAGCGCCCTTGATAGCGTCGTAAGACCTACCAGGAAAAGCTCGGGAAAGGCGAAGGTTGAGTTGCTCAGAAATCCCGGCTGCCCGCAACTTGAGCTCTTCAGCAGCCAGTAGAGCAATCTCCTCGTCATTCCACCTACGCTTGAGACAAGGAACCCCAATCAGGTCGTTTCGCTCAACAGGATGAGCCCGCTTGAGATGCAGACCCAGCCCACCAGCCGTCGTGAACGACCGTCCACAGAACCGACACACAGAGCCGAGAGTCTCAGCCATGGTAGTCGGTCCTGTCCACGGTCAACCTAAACATCCTCTGGTAGGAGGGACAGTCTGCCAGGGCATCGATGGAGTGGTCGTGAGGACGTCCGGCAAAGCGGCAGGGAGGGCACTTAGGCGAGCTACCCAGATTCGGGCAGGCAGCCTTCTTATGGCCCTCACCTGAGCAGTGCAGGCATACCTCCTGACGCCGGCAGTTCTTCTGGACATGACCATAGTCCTGACAACGCCAGCACTTGGTCACCCCCACAAAGTCCCTTACCCGGCAGTAACTCCAGTCGACGAAGACCTTGCCCTTCTGTAGCAACAACTCCCTCACAGCGGGATCCACCTGGAGAACGACGTGCCTTCTAGGTGCGTCCTTCTTTCCAAACTCATGGGAAATGGAACCCCATGATGAACCGCCAAACGCTGACACCGCCGGGAAATTTTGGGACTTGACATTCGTGAGGATCTGCGACGACGGCACGGACCTCGGCACGTCGTAAATGCAGACCCTCGGCTTGCGCTTCCCGACGGTGCTCGCCACCAACCCAGCAGCGGAGAGGGTGCTCGATTTGAGCACTCTATTGGCCGCTTCCCCAGACCCGAGGCTCAACCTCACAGCCTTGCCCCGGGCCTTTACCCCAACAACCTGCCAACCCTGCTCAGCAGGGCTGACCACCTTCATAAGGGCAGCCTTGATGAGGTCGGCCGACTCCATCCCGGAAGTACCGGACGCCGGCTTGACCTCCACCACCCTTATATCCGCAGCCGGAGAAGGGGGCCCAACCAGAACATCCTTAAAGGACTTAGATGGAGGCCTTGGGACCGGCGGCGCCGAAGGGGCAGGTGCCGAGACCTGAGGTCTCTCCACCAACATGGCCCTCACCTCCTTGACCTCCTTGGCAATCTCCTCCATTGAAGTCACTACGCTGACGCTCATAAGAGCAGTCTCCAGCTCAGCGTTCTTCTTATGGAGCTTGACGATCGATGCCATCATAGTAAGGCAGAGGCTCGGAAACTTATCCATTAAGGCCATTATACCCCCCATATCAGACTTAGACAGACGGTTGTGGGTCGACAAGTGGTCCACAACCTGCCTCCTGATACTCGAGCAATCCTCCAGGAGCTCGAAAATAGAGTCAGGGCAATCAAGACCGCCCTGGCTCCCCGAGAATCTCCTGAGGAGCTCCTCCACGGGACCCTCCACCACCTCCCGCTCAGGCTCAGAACCGGAACCCGGGGCCGCCCCGGACCC
Source organism: Troilus luridus (assembly GCA_964056705.1). NCBI lineage: Eukaryota > Metazoa > Arthropoda > Insecta > Hemiptera > Pentatomidae > Troilus > Troilus luridus. The sequence continues at coordinate 39,053 of CAXKTH010000175.1, read as the reverse complement.
AGAGGGCTTGGGCCTACCGCTCTTCGCATCCATTGATAACAAAAGAGAGAAAGAGAAAAAAAAAAAAATTTTTTTTTTTTTTTTTTTTTTTTTTTTTTTTTTTTTTTTTTTTTTTTTTTTTTTTTTTTTTTTTTTTTTTTTTTTTTTTTTTTTTTTTTTTTTTTTTTTTTTTTTGAAACTATTCTAAGTCCAGAAAATAGAAACTATTCTAAGTCTGGAACCCAGCAAACTATTGTAAGTCCAGAACCGTTAAAACTATTCTAAGTCCGAACCAGAAATTATTCTAAGTCCGGAAAATACGAAATTATTCTAAGTCCAAAAAAAAAAAATATGGTAAAAAAAAAATAAAAAAGGCTACACGCGTTTCGTCAACAAATAAACCAAAACTGAAAAAAAATTTTGAAAGAAAAAAAAAAAAATTATAAGGGAAAACAAACATAAAAAAAAAAAACTCAGAAAAAAAAAAAAAAACTTAAAGTTTGCACTTGGTACGGAGCGTTATAAAAATACGTCCGCACCACCGACTTCTACCACCCGACTATTTCAAAAAGTGGGCGTGGCCCCAAAAAAGTGGTGGGGGAAGGAGTAGGGACCCAATAGGAACCCCCACAGCCAGCACACACACAATTGTTAAGGAAAAATACTTGCAAGGATTACCGGAGCACAAATTGACGACCTCTTTCCTCCGTGGCTGAGAGAAGACTGAAATGAGATGACGGGATCACGCTAGGGAGTGTGTTGCCGGACAGCGCGACATGGGCCGTAGCGACGACGCACGCGGCAGCACCACCCGAAGGCGGGCCACACACGGGCCCCGCCACGTCCTGCCGGCCGCCGGCAACCCTTGGCGCTTGGCGCGAGAATACCGTCACGCCGGAGTGTTAACACTCCGACGGACGCCCTCCGCCTAACCAAGTAAGTAAGGAAACTATGAAAGTAGTGGTATTTCACTGTCGACGGAAAACCGCCTCCCACTTATGCTACACCTCTCATGTCTCCTTACAGTACCAGACTAGAGTCAAGCTCAACAGGGTCTTCTTTCCCCGCTGATTCTTCCAAGCCCGTTCCCTTGGCCGTGGTTTCGCTAGATAGTAGGTAGGGACAGAGGGAATCTCGTTAATCCATTCATGCGCGTCACTAATTAGATGACGAGGCATTTGGCTAATAAGTGTTTATTTAATGATAATTTACATCCAGCTATTAAAATATTTACAATAATTTTTTACTTGCCCTGAAACTACAGACATGTATATGGATACAATTAATTTTTCCGGGGCTCATTACACCCCATACATAGTAAAAAAAAAAGGAAAAAAAAAATAATAAAGAAAAAGAAAAGGTTTGTTAACCCTAGTGGGTTAACTAAAAAAAGAAAGAGTCCTCTCTCAGTCCAAAAACTTGCAAATTACCCACTCCCGGCACGGGGAGGTAGTGACAAAAAATAACGATACGGGACTCATCCGAGGCCCCGTAATCGGAATGAGAACACCCTAAATCCTTTAACGAGGATCTATTGGAGGGCAAGTCTGGTGCCAGCAGCCGCGGTAATTCCAGCTCCAATAGCGTATATTAAAGTTGTTGCGGTTAAAAAGCTCGTAGTTGGTTCTGCGTGCCACGCTGTCGGTTCACCGCCTGTCGGTGCAACTGGCATGCCGTGGCATGTCCTGTCGGTGGCTGACGGGCTTCGCGGCGCGCCCCCCTCGCTCACGCGTGTGGGTCGACGCGCCGTGTTGTCCTCGTTGGCCGGCTCAATCCTACCGCGGTGCTCTTAAACGAGTGTCGAGGTAGGCCGACACTGTTTACTTTGAACAAATTAGAGTGCTTCAAGCAGGCTCTGAAAGCAGCCTGAATAGTGGTGCATGGAATAATGGAACAGGACCTTGGTTCTATTTTGTTGGTTTTCGGAATCCAAGGTAATGATCAATAAGGACAGGCGGGGGCATTCGTATTGCGACGTTAGAGGTGAAATTCTTGGATCGTCGCAAGACGCACTAGAGCGAAAGCATTTGCCAAGTATGTCTTAATTGATCAAGAACGAAAGTTAGAGGTTCGAAGGCGATCAGATACCGCCCTAGTTCTAACCATAAACGATGCCAGCCAGCGATCCGCCGATGTTCCTCCGATGACTCGGCGGGGAGCTTTCCCCGGGAAACCAAAGCTTTTGGGTTCCGGGGGAAGTATGGTTGCAAAGCTGAAACTTAAAGGAATTGACGGAAGGGCACCACCAGGAGTGGAGCCTGCGGCTTAATTTGACTCAACACGGGAAACCTCACCAGGCCCGGACATTGGAAGGATTGACAGATCGATAGCTCTTTCTCGATTCAGTGGGTAGTGGTGCATGGCCGTTCTTAGTTGGTGGACTGATTTGTCTGGTTAATTCCGATAACGAACGAGACTCTGACCTATTAACTAGGCGCTCCCGGTATAAATACCTACCGGCGACAATTATTCTTCTTAAGGGGACAGGCGGCTCTCAGCCGCACGAGATTGAGCAATAACAGGTCTGTGATGCCCTTAGATGTTCTGGGCCGCACGCGCGCTACACTGAAGGAATCAGCGTGTTCTCCCCTGTCCGAAAGGTCCGGGCAACCCGCTGAACCTCCTTCGTGCTAGGAATTGGGGCTTGCAATTGTTCCCCATGAACGAGGAATTCCCAGTAAGCGCGAGTCATAAGCTCGCGTTGATTACGTCCCTGCCCTTTGTACACACCGCCCGTCGCTACTACCGATTGAATGATTTAGTGAGGTCTTCGGACCGGCGGTAACCGGCACCGGCTCGCTCGGTATCGGTTTCGCTGGAAAGATGACCGAACTTGATCATTTAGAGGAAGTAAAAGTCGTAACAAGGTTTCCGTAGGTGAACCTGTGGAAGGATCATTAAAGATTTGCATGCGTGTGTCTCTTGCCTCACGGCTCGATGGCATAGCGTGTGTCAAAACTTGAAGCCTCTAGTGCTTCCATTTTAATAGCCGCCGGTCGGGCCTCGGCCCTCCGGCGGTTTTAGGGGCGGCGGCGCACGTTCTCCTCCCTTGGAGGGCTAGTGTGTCTGCCGGGCTCCCGGCTCGAAACGCCGACAGCTATCTAGCGAGACGCTTACCGACGGACCCTTTGGCTTCCGATCGGGCCTTTCGCCGAGCAACGCTCACCTGTAGGGTGGTGCTCGGCGCCCTCTATTGGGGGTCTAAGGTCGTCTCTCGCTTCTGGCCTGTCTTTGGTGTAGTAGAGCGCGGAGGAGACCGGATCACACTCTCGGGAGGCGCGGCGCTGCCGGCTCCGGCCTAGCAAGCCGGAGACCCCGAAAACATATTTAACCATCTCCTCCATCTCCGTCCCCGAGGTGTCTCGGTCGGGCGCGAGGATGTTGCGAGATTCGGCGGCTTGGCATCACGCCCTGCCCCGGCCGCCGATATTAACTGACAATGACGCACATGCTGTATGTCGGAAATGGCCGGAAACGAGCCTATTTCCACATACATTTATGAGTATTTATAATATACTACCCTGAGCGGTGGATCACTCGGCTCGTGGGTCGATGAAAGACGCAGCAAACTGCGCGTCGTCGTGTGAACTGCAGGACACATGAGCATCGACATTTCGAACGCACATTGCGGCCCTGGGCTAGAACCAAGGGCCACCCCTGTCTGAGGGTCGTCTTTAAAAGAGGCATGAGCACTTGTCTCGACCACAGTTGACCCGACATGGCGTCCGACCTCCTTTGGGAAGTCGGCCCGGGGTCGGAATGGGGGCTCCCGTCTAGGGGGGAAGGCTTCGTGCCTCTCCTCTCCTACGACGGGTCCCCTTAAATAATCCGCCGGCAAAAGCCAGGCCGGACAGGTCGTGCTCACTCTCACACGAGGCTCACAGCCCGCTCCCCTCCGCGCGCCACTCCCGTCCCCGACATACTACTGTGGGGGGATGGCGCGGCGGCGGTCGGATGCGCGAGCTGACGCCCGCAACGGCGATAGGGCCCTCTCCCTCCGGGGAGTCGGACCCAGCCCGCACCCTTGTGGCCTCCAGTTTGTAGTACGCATGTAGCTCGTGAAAGAGACGGACAACCGATCCGGTGTCCCGGTCGCACGTAGCCCGCCTTTGCGCTAACCCGTGAAGTGTGGACTCTTGGCGGCCGCGTGGCAAATTCCGGATCGGCCCCACTACACTGCGTCGGAGGAACCGCTCTACATGAGGTGCGGGTTTGAAGTCGCCATGGGGTGCGTCCGCCGCCTCTCTCTCGTCTGGGGGCTGGTAGCGGCAGAGCTTTCTCGCTTGTGGAGGCTGAATATACGCCTGTCCTGGCCGAGTCGGTCTTTTCCTCATTACCCCCTTTAAGGAGGGGCGTAATTGAGGAAAACATTATATATCTCGACCTCAGATCAGGTGGGACTCCCCGCCGAATTTAAGCATATTAGTAAGCGGAGGAAAAGAAACTAACAAGGATTCCCCTAGTAGCTGCGAGCGAACAGGGATTAGCCCAGCACTGAATCCCAAAGGCCTCGCCTTTAGGGAAATGTAGTGTTTAGGAGTGCCCGTTTAACCCGGGGTCCGTGCACCGCGTTCAAGTCCATCTTGAACGGGGCCACGGTCCGAAGAGGGTGCCAGGCCCGTAGATGACCGGTGCCGGCCCCGGGTGGGTCCCTCCTTAGAGTCGGGCTGCTTGAGAGTGCAGCCCTAAGCGGGTGGTAAACTCCATCTAAGGCTAAATACAACCACGAGACCGATAGAGAACAAGTACCGTGAGGGAAAGTTGAAAAGAACTTTGAAGAGAGAGTTCAAGAGTACGTGAAACCGCTCAGGGGTAAACGGAAAAGACCCGAAGCCCCGAAACGGGAGATTCACGTCTTCTCGCCGGGTCCGCACCCCGACAGGGGGGATGGCCTTTCGCCCCGTCCGGCTTGTCCGTGGCGGTGGGTGGGCCGCCCTCCACGGGGTCGTGTACCCGCGGGGGACCGCACTTCTCCCTCAGTAGGACGTCGCGACCCGCTCTGCGGCGGTCTAAGGTCTGGAAGATTGTCTGGCTCGGGGCCTCCACTTTTGTGGCGGTCAAGTGACAGCTCTCCGGCACCGTGGCCGTCGTTCCGGGCGGTATCGAAAGACTACGGCGCTGGGCCGCTCCACTAGCGAGCGCCGCCGTCTCCCCGCAAGACCGGGCGTTTACCAGGGGGTGCCTTAACGGACACGCCCGGCTAGGCGCTCGGGCCCCTGGCGGGTGAGCACTCCGGCATGGCCCAGTCCGCCAGTCGGCGGCGCTTCAGATTCGGGAACTTATCCGACCCGTCTTGAAACACGGACCAAGGAGTCTAGCGTGTGCGCGAGTCATTGGGTGTAAAACCTAAAGGCGCAATGAAAGTGTCAGGGGTGTCTCCTTTAGGAGCGCATCCCGTTGGGAGGATGGGCCGCCGTACGATCACTCGTCGGAGCCCCGCACTCCCGGGGCGTCTCGTTCTCATCACGAGTGGAGACGCACCAGGAGCGCACACGCTGGTACCCGAAAGATGGTGAACTATGCCTGGCCAGGACGAAGCCAGGGGAAACCCTGGTGGAGGTCCGAAGCGATTCTGACGTGCAAATCGATCGTCTGAGCTGGGTATAGGGGCGAAAGACCAATCGAACCATCTAGTAGCTGGTTCCCTCTGAAGTTTCCCTCAGGATAGCTGGCTCTCGGGAAGAGACGAGTCTCATCCGGTAGAGCGAATGATTAGAGGTGATGGGGTCGAAACGACTTCAACCTATTCTCAAACTCCCAATAGATGAGAGCCCCGGCTTGCTTAAAAGTGAAGCCGCGGGACTCGGATCAGAGATGCCAAGTGGGCCAATTTTGGTAAGCAGAACTGGCGCTGTGGGATGAACCAAACGCAGAGTTAAGGCGCCTGATTCGACGCTCACGTGAAACCATGAAAGGCGTTGGTTGCTTAAGACAGCAGGACGGTGGCCATGGAAGTCGGAATCCGCTAAGGAGTGTGTAACAACTCACCTGCCGAAGCAACTAGCCCTGAAAATGGATGGCGCTGTAGCGTCGTGCCTATACTCTGCCGTCAACGGCAAATCGGGCCGCCCCTCACGGGGAGTCGCCGTTAAGCCTTGACGAGTAAGAGGGTCGCGGCGGTGTGCGCGGAAGGGTCCGGGCGCGAGCCCGCCTGGAGCCGCCGCCGGTGCAGATCTTGGTGGTAGTAGCAAATACTCCAGCGAGGCCCTGGAGGACTGATGTGGAGAAGGGTTTCTTGTGAACAGCTGTTGCACAAGAGTCAGTCGATCCTAAGCCCTAGGAGAAATCCGAAGAGAATGGTTGCCGTTATTGTTAAACATGTCGCATTCGGCGTACTGCGGTTGTAATATACCGCGGCTACGCCGTAGCGCGCTGTTGTGCAGGCACCGTTTGGGCGAAAGGGAATCCGGTTCCTATTCCGGAACCCGGCAGCGGAACCGCTCCAATTCGGGCCCTCACCAGAGGACTCGTCGGGGTGACCCGAAATGACCCGGAGAAGCCGTAGGGAGGTCCGGGGAGAGTTGTCTCTTCTCTATAAGCGTTCGAGTTCCCTGGAAGCCTCTAGGAGGGAGATAGGGTTTGGAACGCGAAGAGCACCGCACTTACGGCGGTGTCCGGATCTTCCCCTCGGACCTTGAAAATCCGGGCGAGGGCCACGGGGAACACCGCGCCGGCTCGTACCCATATCCGCAGCAGGTCTCCAAGGTGAATAGCCTCTAGTCGATAGAATAATGTAGGTAAGGGAAGTCGGCAAACCCGATCTGTAACTTCGGGATAAGGATTGGCTCTGAGGATCGTGGCGCGCCGGGCTTGGTCGGGAAGTGGAGCGGTGCCAACGTGCCGGGCCTGGGCGAGGTGAAAGGCGTTCTACGCCCGGACCCTAGCTCGGTCCCGTGCCTTGGCCACCCACGGATCTTCCTTGCTGCGAGCCTCCGGCTGTCTAGTTGCCGTGCTTCCGCGCGGAGGACGGGCCGGCAGGCTCTTCGGCCGCCATAGAACGATCAACTTAGAACTGGCACGGACCAGGGGAATCCGACTGTCTAATTAAAACAAAGCATTGCGATGGCCCCAAGGGGTGATGACGCAATGTGATTTCTGCCCAGTGCTCTGAATGTCAACGTGAAGAAATTCAAGCAAGCGCGGGTAAACGGCGGGAGTAACTATGACTCTCTTAAGGTATCTATTTTGGAAGGTGTTGGCGGGGATGGATGTTATGATTAGGGCGGCGCTGAGAAGGTGGCTGCATCTTCCGATGGACTTGAAATGTGCCTTTTTTCATGCTCCTGTTCGATGCGGAGGTCTTGGGATACCGAGACTTGTAACGACAGTCCCTTTCTGGAGGGAGTCCAGGTTTGCTGGAGTCAAGGACGATCTGAATGCGGTGGGCTTCCCTGTGGGAGCGGCGGGTGGGCTGGGTAGGGCCTACCCTAGGGGGGTCCTACCTGGTCACCCGGGACGAGCTGAGCTTGAGGAGTTGGTCTCATCTGTGGATGGGATTGACCTTAGAGGTGCTGAGGAGGTGAGAGAGGCGACCAAGTGGATTTATGCTGACTCGTCGGAACTGCCTGGCGGCGAATATATTAGATTTTTGCAATTGTTTTTTGGGGCTCTCCCCACTAGGATAAGACTTACTAGAGGTAATAGACGTTTATTTAATTTTACTTTTTGTCGACAGGGTTGTGAAGAGGCGGAGACGGCGGCTCATGTCATCCAGAGGTGTCCGAGGTCTCGTGGCGGCAGAACGTTGAGGCACCATGCGGTGGTTAAGCTTTTGGCTGATAGCTTGGAGCGCAGCGGGCACCGAGTCTTCAAGGAGACTACGGTTGCACGAGGTGAAACCCGTAGGAGACCGGATCTGATAGCGGCCACGAACAACGCGGCTTCAGTCCTCGATGTCCAGATTGTCAACTGCAAAGTTGATCGAGATGCTGCGGGGAGCGTCAAACTCATCAGATATGGTCGGCGCTGGATCTTGGAGGCGGTGTCGGCCTTGGCCGATGTACCGGTTGACAGAATTCAAGTTGTTCCTGTCACGATATCGTGGAAGGGGCTGTGGTCTCTTAAGTCTGCCAATGAACTCAGGAAGCTTGGTGTGACTAGTATGGCGTTGAGATGGATCACACAGCGTGTCATCCGTGGGTCTTTGATGTCTTTTTCAAGATGGAGAGGAGGTGTTCCGGCTGGCGTGCGGCAGGTGCCTGAGGTTGCTGAGGGCGTTCTGGTGCCACGGGTGCTCGGACCAGGGATATGAGTTGCGGTCGAAGTCTTCTGTTAGGTTAGGTTAGGTTTTTGTATCAGTTGTGTTTTTCTTGTTGCACTCCTATATGGAGCGAGTCTGTATGTTATTAAATTGTTAAGGGATTAACTTGAGGGTAATTTGTTTTCTATGGCGTTTAGCCATCTTTTGACCCCTTCAGGGTCGTCCGGGGGTAGGACCCTTGTAACAGATTGTATTGTAGTCCCTTGTATGTATTTTGTATATGGCCGTAGAAGAGGACCACTTTTGTATGTCTATTATTACTTACTTACTTCTGTACAGAAATACCAAATAAACATTGTTATTAGCCAAATGCCTCGTCATCTAATTAGTGACGCGCATGAATGGATTAACGAGATTCCCTCTGTCCCTACCTACTATCTAGCGAAACCACGGCCAAGGGAACGGGCTTGGAAGAATCAGCGGGGAAAGAAGACCCTGTTGAGCTTGACTCTAGTCTGGTACTGTAAGGAGACATGAGAGGTGTAGCATAAGTGGGAGGCGGTTTTCCGTCGACAGTGAAATACCACTACTTTCATAGTTTCCTTACTTACTTGGTTAGGCGGAGGGCGTCCGTCGGAGTGTTAACACTCCGGCGTGACGGTATTCTCGCGCCAAGCGCCAAGGGTTGCCGGCGGCCGGCAGGACGTGGCGGGGCCCGTGTGTGGCCCGCCTTCGGGTGGTGCTGCCGCGCGACCCTTCCGCGCACACCGCCGCGACCCTCTTACTCGTCAAGGCTTAACGGCGACTCCCCGTGAGGGGCGGCCCGATTTGCCGTTGACGGCAGAGTATAGGCACGACGCTACAGCGCCATCCATTTTCAGGGCTAGTTGCTTCGGCAGGTGAGTTGTTACACACTCCTTAGCGGATTCCGACTTCCATGGCCACCGTCCTGCTGTCTTAAGCAACCAACGCCTTTCATGGTTTCACGTGAGCGTCGAATCAGGCGCCTTAACTCTGCCCATTGCCCAGTGATTTCTGCCCAGTGCTCTGAATGTCAACGTGAAGAAATTCAAGCAAGCGCGGGTAAACGGCGGGAGTAACTATGACTCTCTTAAGGTAGCCAAATGCCTCGTCATCTAATTAGGGGTTCTTAGCGGTTATTACTGCCAGGGAAGGGAGTGGTTGTACTACGGCGGATGAGATTAAGGCGCGTATGAAGGATAAGATTGATCCGGGTGAAAGCGGATGGAGATTAGCGGGTGTTAGGCGACGAAGGGATAGGTTGGAGATCTCGGTTCCCGATAAGGAAACTTTGGAGAAGGTGATGACCGATCCGGTCTTGGCGGAGGCTGGACTTTTGGCGAAGCCTATGGGTGGGAATAGGCCGAAGCTTATTGTGTATAGCGTGTCGGCGCTTCTGAAGGATGAGGAGGTGGTGGATCGACTTAGGAAGCAGAACTTTGGCGAGGCGGTGCCGTTTACGGCTAATGATGTAAGTGTTTCGCATCGGACTGGACGAAGGGCTCTTGAGGGAGGAACGGTGAACGTAGTACTTTCGGTAACTCCGGAGGTACGTAACTATTTGTTGACCAGAGGGAGGGTGTTCATTGATTGGGACTCCTGTAGGGTAGCGGATTATGTGGGGGTGAATCGATGCTTTCGTTGTCACAGATATGGTCATGTGGCGAGGAGGGGTTGCCTGCTGCCTGAGGGGACTATTGTCTGTACCTATTGTGGGGAGACTGGGCACAAGCGTTGTGACTGTCCGTCCTTGAGGGATCGTGTTGGGCCGACTTGTCCGGCGTGTAAGGCGGTTAATAAGCCGTGTGAGCATGATTTGATGAGTGCTGACTGTCCGGCGTATCGAGCGGCTTACACGAGGTGGGTTTCTCTTACCAACTATGGATGAGGAGCTGGGGATTGTTTGTGTTGACTGTAATAGGCGATTTACTACTCGGTCGGGACTTGGTTTGCACAGGAAAAGGGCGCATGCAGAGGCTTTTAACAGGGAAATTGATGTGGAGAGGAGGAATAGGCGTTGGAGTTACGAGGAGTTGACTTGTTTGGCAGGAGCTGAGTGTAACCTCAGACGGATGGGGTGGCACTGGAATATCAATGATGCGCTGGTGGTACATACGGACCGACGTACTAGTGATGCGGTGAAGGGGGCTAGGGCGAAGGTTCTGTATAGAGCTATTCTTCGGGAGATGCAGGAAGCCGGGAGGGGTGTGGAGGAGCGTGTGTTGGGTGGCCAGGTGGGTGAGTTTGGTTGTAGGGCTGAGCTGGAAGGGGTGATCAGGGATTTGATTGTGGAGTTGCAGCGAGGACCGGCGGCACCCCTTACGAGGGAGGTTGTCGACCTTGCTTGTGAGGCACTTGATGGGGTGGATGTGGGGGACAGAGTGGCCTCGACTGTCTCTCGCCTTCTGGCGGGACCTAGGCGCGAGATTGTTGGTGGGGCGCGAGGTGCTGGTGGTGGCCCCGTCCCTCCTCCTTGGAGGGCGGGTCCTCTTAGGCGGGAGCGGGTTAGGGAATATGCTCGGATCCAGCAGCTTTGGGCTAGGGATAGGAGGGCGGCGGCTCATGACATACTGAGGGACGAAAGGGGAGGTCATCGCTATGATCTTGGGGAGATGAGAGGGTATTGGGCGCCTATAGTGGAGGAGCCGTCCCGTCCCTGGGGGGACGTTGCGGTGGGAGGTGTTGTGGTGTCTCCACTGATCAACATTTGGACTCCGGTGAGTGATGAGGAGGTGGCGAGGTTGTCTCCCGGGAGGGATTCGGCTCCAGGGATGGATGGGGTGCTGCCTTCCGCTTGGGCGGCGGTTCCCTTGAAGGTCAGAGCGTTGGTGTTGAATTTGTTTCTGTTTAGGGGAGCGCTGCCTCCGAGTCTGCTGGGTGCGAGAGTCACTATGATTCCTAAGGTTGTTCAACCGGCGGGTCCTGGTGACTTTAGGCCTATTGCGGTGTGTTCTGTGGTGGTCCGACATCTCAACAAGATCTTGGCGATGCGGTTGGAGAGGCTGATCACGTTGGCTCCTCAGCAGAGGGGATTCCTTCGGGGATCTGATGGGCTGGCCCATAATGTTTTCCTTCTGGATGGAGTGCTGCGTACGGCTTGGAGGAGGAACAGATCATTGTGTATGGCGATTCTCGATGTAAGGAAGGCGTTTGATAGCGTGAGTCATCACGCTATTCATACGATCTTGGCTGCTCGTGGAGTGCAGGTGGAGTTCAGGGAATATGTTCGAGCGATGTATGCGGGGGCGTCATCGGCTATTGTTCTGGACGGGGTGGCTGCAGAGGAGATGAGACCGGCTAGAGGCGTTAGGCAGGGTGACCCTTTGTCCCCTATTTTGTTTAACATGGTTATG
>CAXKTH010000175.1:0-22500 GCA_964056705.1 Troilus luridus | reverse complement strand
GGCACCGATCGGCTAGCCCTCCAGCGGCAGAGTCCCGATTGGGGGGTCGCTGGCACCGTTACGCCCTAGTGCAGGCCAAAAGCTTAGCCGGGAGTTGAGGCACCAACTCCGGACGACCGTGAACCCCTAGGGTCGGGGGGGTTCGCTGGCACCGATCGCCTAGCCCTCCAGACGCAGAGTCCCGATCGGGGGTTCGCTGGCACCGTTACGCCCTAGTGCTGGCCAAACCCTTAGCCGGGAGTTGAGGCACCACCTCCGGCCGACCCTGACCCTATCCGCCAGGGGTGGGCCTGGGGAAGGGGGGGGGGGTTCGCTGGCACCGATCGCCTAGCCCTCTAGCGGGAGTCCCGATTGGGGGGTCGCTGGCACCGTTACACCCTAGTGCTTGCCGAACGCTTAGCCGGGAGTTGAGGCACCAACGCCGGCCAACCGTGAACCCCTAGGGTCGGGGGGGTTCGCTGGCACCGATCGCCTAGCCCTCCAGACGCAGAGTCCCGATCGGGGGTTCGCTGGCACCGTTACACCCTAGTGCTGGCCAAACGCTTAGCCGGGAGTTGAGGCACCAACGCCGGCCAACCGTTGACCCCTAGGGTCGGGGGGGTTCGCTGGCACCGATCGCCTAGCCCTCCAGACGCAGAGTCCCGATCGGGGGTTCGCTGGCACCGTTACGCCCTAGTGCTGGCCAAACGCTTAGCCGGGAGTTGAGGCACCAACTCCGGACGATCCTGGCCCTATCCGCCAGGGGTTGGCCAGGGGGGGTTCGCACGCACCGTTGCTATGACTGTCATCGGATGATTTGGGAAGATTGTATTATAGGGGACCACATGCACCGATACCCCGGTCTGACGGGAATGAGTGGTGGGTGCCTAGGGCTTTTCTTAGACGCCCCCAGGACCAACCCAGGCCCCGGTTCCAACCATTTATTCTCAGGGGTCCGCTCGCACCGATGGCCAACCAGCCTACCATACCGAGTGCCGAGAAGGGGGCCGAAGGCACAGATGTGCCTAGTACGGGCTGTGTGCTCTCTGCCGGGATCCTAGACACCAACTCCGGCCAACCCGGACTTCCCGGCGAAGGGTAAGTAGTTCGGGGGTCCGGACGCACCGCTTTTATGACTGTCATTGGATGACCGGTGAAGATTCTACTATAGGAGTAACCCCTAACACAGCATAGCTGCGGGGCCTCAAACGGGCCCCTATGCAGCACTCAGTAGCTCGGCCTAGTGGTTCGCTGGGAAGGCCCAGGACCCTATTCAAAGGACTCTTTATAGTAAATCGAGTGTGTCGGAAGTTCGCGACTCCCTCACCTTGAGAAAAGCTATATAGAGCTTCTTAAATATGAATAGAGGCATCCTATCGGCGACTTCCTGCGCGGCCGCTGCCGACGCCACGTTATGAGTTACCCGAAGCATACATTGTTTCGCCACCGCACTATTAGTTAGCGGCGAGGATAAATAACCTCGGGCGGTCGTAACGCGTTGAGGCCCACGGCCAATCGCGCTGCGCCGCCCGATATACAAATCGCGGGCCTGCTTCAAACTATGTGGGGCTACTCCCGAGCCGACGGCCGGGCAGCAGTCCCCGAGGCAGAGCCCTCAGCCGCCCCTGACCAGGGTGAAGATGGCTGTAAAGTCCAGACGCTTCACGGCGCGCCTCGGCCACCCCGGCCAACCGTCGAGTGGCGGGTGTCCCACCCCGGGTATAACCCGGTGGTCGGCCCCTCCAGCTCTTATGGCGGATATTAGGCCGGGAACCGGAGGGACAGCGCCGTGGGCGGACTCGGACCTTATATCACATCATATGTACAACATATGATAAATTTGTAACGGAGGGGCCTTATGGCGAAGCGGGGTCGCAGTAACCCATCTTCCCGGCTCCTCCCTGGTTGATCCTGCCAGTAGTTATATGCTTGTCTCAAAGCTTAAGCCATGCAAGTCTCAGTACGAGCTGACTTAAAGTGAAACCGCAAAAGGCTCAGTAAACCGGTCATAGTTTACCGGATATATGCCACTCACGTGGATAACTGTGGTAATTCTAGAGCTAATACATGCAACCAAGTCCCGACCAGCGATGGAAAGGACGCTTTTATTGGATCAAAACCATTCGCCCGGTTCGCCCGGGCGTCTGCTTGATGACTCTAGATAACACCACAGATCGCACGGTCACAGTACCGGCGACGTATCCGTCAAATGTCTGACTTATCAGCTGTCGATGGTAGACTCTGTGTCTACCATGGCGCTCACGGGTAACGGGGAATCAGGGTTCGATTCCGGAGAGGGAGCCTGAGAAACGGCTACCACATCCAAGGAAGGCAGCAGGCACGCAAATTACCCACTCCCGGCACGGGGAGGTAGTGACAAAAAATAACGATACGGGACTCATCCGAGGCCCCGTAATCGGAATGAGAACACCCTAAATCCTTTAACGAGGATCTATTGGAGGGCAAGTCTGGTGCCAGCAGCCGCGGTAATTCCAGCTCCAATAGCGTATATTAAAGTTGTTGCGGTTAAAAAGCTCGTAGTTGGTTCTGCGTGCCACGCTGTCGGTTCACCGCCTGTCGGTGCAACTGGCATGCCGTGGCATGTCCTGTCGGTGGCTGACGGGCTTCGCGGCGCGCCCCACTCGCTCACGCGTGTGGGTCGACGCGCCGTGTTGTCCTCGTTGGCCGGCTCAATCCTACCGCGGTGCTCTTAAACGAGTGTCGAGGTAGGCCGACACTGTTTACTTTGAACAAATTAGAGTGCTTCAAGCAGGCTCTGAAAGCAGCCTGAATAGTGGTGCATGGAATAATGGAACAGGACCTTGGTTCTATTTTGTTGGTTTTCGGAATCCAAGGTAATGATCAATAAGGACAGGCGGGGGCATTCGTATTGCGACGTTAGAGGTGAAATTCTTGGATCGTCGCAAGACGCACTAGAGCGAAAGCATTTGCCAAGTATGTCTTAATTGATCAAGAACGAAAGTTAGAGGTTCGAAGGCGATCAGATACCGCCCTAGTTCTAACCATAAACGATGCCAGCCAGCGATCCGCCGATGTTCCTCCGATGACTCGGCGGGGAGCTTTCCCCGGGAAACCAAAGCTTTTGGGTTCCGGGGGAAGTATGGTTGCAAAGCTGAAACTTAAAGGAATTGACGGAAGGGCACCACCAGGAGTGGAGCCTGCGGCTTAATTTGACTCAACACGGGAAACCTCACCAGGCCCGGACATTGGAAGGATTGACAGATCGATAGCTCTTTCTCGATTCAGTGGGTAGTGGTGCATGGCCGTTCTTAGTTGGTGGACTGATTTGTCTGGTTAATTCCGATAACGAACGAGACTCTGACCTATTAACTAGGCGCTCCCGGTATAAATACCTACCGGCGACAATTATTCTTCTTAAGGGGACAGGCGGCTCTCAGCCGCACGAGATTGAGCAATAACAGGTCTGTGATGCCCTTAGATGTTCTGGGCCGCACGCGCGCTACACTGAAGGAATCAGCGTGTTCTCCCCTGTCCGAAAGGTCCGGGCAACCCGCTGAACCTCCTTCGTGCTAGGAATTGGGGCTTGCAATTGTTCCCCATGAACGAGGAATTCCCAGTAAGCGCGAGTCATAAGCTCGCGTTGATTACGTCCCTGCCCTTTGTACACACCGCCCGTCGCTACTACCGATTGAATGATTTAGTGAGGTCTTCGGACCGGCGGTAACCGGCACCGGCTCGCTCGGTATCGGTTTCGCTGGAAAGATGACCGAACTTGATCATTTAGAGGAAGTAAAAGTCGTAACAAGGTTTCCGTAGGTGAACCTGTGGAAGGATCATTAAAGATTTGCATGCGTGTGTCTCTTGCCTCACGGCTCGATGGCATAGCGTGTGTCAAAACTTGAAGCCTCTAGTGCTTCCATTTTAATAGCCGCCGGTCGGGCCTCGGCCCTCCGGCGGTTTTAGGGGCGGCGGCGCACGTTCTCCTCCCTTGGAGGGCTAGTGTGTCTGCCGGGCTCCCGGCTCGAAACGCCGACAGCTATCTAGCGAGACGCTTACCGACGGACCCTTTGGCTTCCGATCGGGCCTTTCGCCGAGCAACGCTCACCTGTAGGGTGGTGCTCGGCGCCCTCTATTGGGGGTCTAAGGTCGTCTCTCGCTTCTGGCCTGTCTTTGGTGTAGTAGAGCGCGGAGGAGACCGGATCACACTCTCGGGAGGCGCGGCGCTGCCGGCTCCGGCCTAGCAAGCCGGAGACCCCGAAAACATATTTAACCATCTCCTCCATCTCCGTCCCCGAGGTGTCTCGGTCGGGCGCGAGGATGTTGCGAGATTCGGCGGCTTGGCATCACGCCCTGCCCCGGCCGCCGATATTAACTGACAATGACGCACATGCTGTATGTCGGAAATGGCCGGAAACGAGCCTATTTCCACATACATTTATGAGTATTTATAATATACTACCCTGAGCGGTGGATCACTCGGCTCGTGGGTCGATGAAAGACGCAGCAAACTGCGCGTCGTCGTGTGAACTGCAGGACACATGAGCATCGACATTTCGAACGCACATTGCGGCCCTGGGCTAGAACCAAGGGCCACCCCTGTCTGAGGGTCGTCTTTAAAAGAGGCATGAGCACTTGTCTCGACCACAGTTGACCCGACATGGCGTCCGACCTCCTTTGGGAAGTCGGCCCGGGGTCGGAATGGGGGCTCCCGTCTAGGGGGGAAGGCTTCGTGCCTCTCCTCTCCTACGACGGGTCCCCTTAAATAATCCGCCGGCAAAAGCCAGGCCGGACAGGTCGTGCTCACTCTCACACGAGGCTCACAGCCCGCTCCCCTCCGCGCGCCACTCCCGTCCCCGACATACTACTGTGGGGGGATGGCGCGGCGGCGGTCGGATGCGCGAGCTGACGCCCGCAACGGCGATAGGGCCCTCTCCCTCCGGGGAGTCGGACCCAGCCCGCACCCTTGTGGCCTCCAGTTTGTAGTACGCATGTAGCTCGTGAAAGAGACGGACAACCGATCCGGTGTCCCGGTCGCACGTAGCCCGCCTTTGCGCTAACCCGTGAAGTGTGGACTCTTGGCGGCCGCGTGGCAAATTCCGGATCGGCCCCACTACACTGCGTCGGAGGAACCGCTCTACATGAGGTGCGGGTTTGAAGTCGCCATGGGGTGCGTCCGCCGCCTCTCTCTCGTCTGGGGGCTGGTAGCGGCAGAGCTTTCTCGCTTGTGGAGGCTGAATATACGCCTGTCCTGGCCGAGTCGGTCTTTTCCTCATTACCCCCTTTAAGGAGGGGCGTAATTGAGGAAAACATTATATATCTCGACCTCAGATCAGGTGGGACTCCCCGCCGAATTTAAGCATATTAGTAAGCGGAGGAAAAGAAACTAACAAGGATTCCCCTAGTAGCTGCGAGCGAACAGGGATTAGCCCAGCACTGAATCCCAAAGGCCTCGCCTTTAGGGAAATGTAGTGTTTAGGAGTGCCCGTTTAACCCGGGGTCCGTGCACCGCGTTCAAGTCCATCTTGAACGGGGCCACGGTCCGAAGAGGGTGCCAGGCCCGTAGATGACCGGTGCCGGCCCCGGGTGGGTCCCTCCTTAGAGTCGGGCTGCTTGAGAGTGCAGCCCTAAGCGGGTGGTAAACTCCATCTAAGGCTAAATACAACCACGAGACCGATAGAGAACAAGTACCGTGAGGGAAAGTTGAAAAGAACTTTGAAGAGAGAGTTCAAGAGTACGTGAAACCGCTCAGGGGTAAACGGAAAAGACCCGAAGCCCCGAAACGGGAGATTCACGTCTTCTCGCCGGGTCCGCACCCCGACAGGGGGGATGGCCTTTCGCCCCGTCCGGCTTGTCCGTGGCGGTGGGTGGGCCGCCCTCCACGGGGTCGTGTACCCGCGGGGGACCGCACTTCTCCCTCAGTAGGACGTCGCGACCCGCTCTGCGGCGGTCTAAGGTCTGGAAGATTGTCTGGCTCGGGGCCTCCACTTTTGTGGCGGTCAAGTGACAGCTCTCCGGCACCGTGGCCGTCGTTCCGGGCGGTATCGAAAGACTACGGCGCTGGGCCGCTCCACTAGCGAGCGCCGCCGTCTCCCCGCAAGACCGGGCGTTTACCAGGGGGTGCCTTAACGGACACGCCCGGCTAGGCGCTCGGGCCCCTGGCGGGTGAGCACTCCGGCATGGCCCAGTCCGCCAGTCGGCGGCGCTTCAGATTCGGGAACTTATCCGACCCGTCTTGAAACACGGACCAAGGAGTCTAGCGTGTGCGCGAGTCATTGGGTGTAAAACCTAAAGGCGCAATGAAAGTGTCAGGGGTGTCTCCTTTAGGAGCGCATCCCGTTGGGAGGATGGGCCGCCGTACGATCACTCGTCGGAGCCCCGCACTCCCGGGGCGTCTCGTTCTCATCACGAGTGGAGACGCACCAGGAGCGCACACGCTGGTACCCGAAAGATGGTGAACTATGCCTGGCCAGGACGAAGCCAGGGGAAACCCTGGTGGAGGTCCGAAGCGATTCTGACGTGCAAATCGATCGTCTGAGCTGGGTATAGGGGCGAAAGACCAATCGAACCATCTAGTAGCTGGTTCCCTCTGAAGTTTCCCTCAGGATAGCTGGCTCTCGGGAAGAGACGAGTCTCATCCGGTAGAGCGAATGATTAGAGGTGATGGGGTCGAAACGACTTCAACCTATTCTCAAACTCCCAATAGATGAGAGCCCCGGCTTGCTTAAAAGTGAAGCCGCGGGACTCGGATCAGAGATGCCAAGTGGGCCAATTTTGGTAAGCAGAACTGGCGCTGTGGGATGAACCAAACGCAGAGTTAAGGCGCCTGATTCGACGCTCACGTGAAACCATGAAAGGCGTTGGTTGCTTAAGACAGCAGGACGGTGGCCATGGAAGTCGGAATCCGCTAAGGAGTGTGTAACAACTCACCTGCCGAAGCAACTAGCCCTGAAAATGGATGGCGCTGTAGCGTCGTGCCTATACTCTGCCGTCAACGGCAAATCGGGCCGCCCCTCACGGGGAGTCGCCGTTAAGCCTTGACGAGTAAGAGGGTCGCGGCGGTGTGCGCGGAAGGGTCCGGGCGCGAGCCCGCCTGGAGCCGCCGCCGGTGCAGATCTTGGTGGTAGTAGCAAATACTCCAGCGAGGCCCTGGAGGACTGATGTGGAGAAGGGTTTCTTGTGAACAGCTGTTGCACAAGAGTCAGTCGATCCTAAGCCCTAGGAGAAATCCGAAGAGAATGGTTGCCGTTATTGTTAAACATGTCGCATTCGGCGTACTGCGGTTGTAATATACCGCGGCTACGCCGTAGCGCGCTGTTGTGCAGGCACCGTTTGGGCGAAAGGGAATCCGGTTCCTATTCCGGAACCCGGCAGCGGAACCGCTCCAATTCGGGCCCTCACCAGAGGACTCGTCGGGGTGACCCGAAATGACCCGGAGAAGCCGTAGGGAGGTCCGGGGAGAGTTGTCTCTTCTCTATAAGCGTTCGAGTTCCCTGGAAGCCTCTAGGAGGGAGATAGGGTTTGGAACGCGAAGAGCACCGCACTTACGGCGGTGTCCGGATCTTCCCCTCGGACCTTGAAAATCCGGGCGAGGGCCACGGGGAACACCGCGCCGGCTCGTACCCATATCCGCAGCAGGTCTCCAAGGTGAATAGCCTCTAGTCGATAGAATAATGTAGGTAAGGGAAGTCGGCAAACCCGATCTGTAACTTCGGGATAAGGATTGGCTCTGAGGATCGTGGCGCGCCGGGCTTGGTCGGGAAGTGGAGCGGTGCCAACGTGCCGGGCCTGGGCGAGGTGAAAGGCGTTCTACGCCCGGACCCTAGCTCGGTCCCGTGCCTTGGCCACCCACGGATCTTCCTTGCTGCGAGCCTCCGGCTGTCTAGTTGCCGTGCTTCCGCGCGGAGGACGGGCCGGCAGGCTCTTCGGCCGCCATAGAACGATCAACTTAGAACTGGCACGGACCAGGGGAATCCGACTGTCTAATTAAAACAAAGCATTGCGATGGCCCCAAGGGGTGATGACGCAATGTGATTTCTGCCCAGTGCTCTGAATGTCAACGTGAAGAAATTCAAGCAAGCGCGGGTAAACGGCGGGAGTAACTATGACTCTCTTAAGGTCTTAAGGACTCTCTTATGACTCTCTTTTGCGGCTTCAGTCCTCGATGTCCAGATTGTCAACTGCAAAGTTGATCGAGATGCTGCGGGGAGCGTCAAACTCATCAGATATGGTCGGCGCTGGATCTTGGAGGCGGTGTCGGCCTTGGCCGATGTACCGGTTGACAGAATTCAAGTTGTTCCTGTCACGATATCGTGGAAGGGGCTTTGGTCTCTTAAGTCTGCCAATGAACTCAGGAAGCTTGGTGTGACTAGTATGGCGTTGAGATGGATCACACAGCGTGTCATCCGTGGGTCTTTGATGTCTTTCTCAAGATGGAGAGGAGGTGTTCCGGCTGGCGTGCGGCAGGTGCCTGAGGTTGCTGAGGGCGTTCTGGTGCCACGGGTGCTCGGACCAGGGATATGAGTTGCGGTCGAAGTCTTCTGTTAGGTTAGGTTAGGTTTTTGTATCAGTTGTGTTTTTTTGTTGCACTCCTATATGGAGCGAGTCTGTATGTTATTAAATTGTTAAGGGATTAACTTGAGGGTAATTTGTTTTCTATGGCGTTTAGCCATCTTTTGACCCCTTCAGGGTCGTCCGGGGGTAGGACCCTTGTAACAGATTGTATTGTAGTCCCTTGTATGTATTTTGTATATGGCCGTAGAAGAGGACCACTTTTGTACGTCTATTATTACTTACTTACTTCTGTACAGAAATACCAAATAAACATTGTTATTAGCCAAATGTTTTGCCCCGCAAAGGAGGCTGGGGCCCAACCTCACATAAGTGAGGGGGGAGACCCCCAGAATCCAAGTGCCTATCTCCACGTCCGTGCCTTAGGGTACACGTGCGGGGTGGACACCGCCATGTCGGACTCCGAATGGTGGTGACTAACGGAGAAGGCTAAGCCTAGGGCGTAGGGATGTAGCGACCCCATCGCCCAGCCTTCGGGCTGCAAGCAGCTCTCAAATTACCCTCTGGGTGTTTGGGTTTTTCTTGTGTTCTTTGGTATAACTTTTTGCTTTTGTTTCAGGAACTGATTTGGATTCGGCATAACATGATATAATGGACTCTTATGGTATGACATGGCCTGGACACGGACATTCCAAACTAATGAAAAAGCATTATGGAGAAAAGCCAGAAAGATGAAGTATTTTCGGACGGAACCGAAGATCCCCGGATGAGCTCCTTGCAGGGGGAGGCATCGGGTCAAGCGACCTGCCCTGAACGCGTGGATAGCCAGGCGCGTCAGGACCAAATTGTTACTGGTGAAGAACCTAAGGAGCAGAGGACGCCTCTGGAGAGGCGTCGGGTGTTGAGTGTGGGTGAAGTGGTGTTGGAAGGAGTGGGAACTTCCATTTTTGATACCCCAGTGCGTCCGCTTAAGAGAGTGCGGAGTTCTCCGCAGGTAGGTGATGAAGGTTGGGCGGGGGACCAAATGGTCCCTGTGAAGGTGAGGGAATTGTTGAAACAGGGGGTGGTTATAGAGGAGGAGGTGGCGGCGTACTGTGGGGATCGGAAGAATATGTCGGAGAAGAATTATAAGTGGGTGAGGGCCCGTTTCCATCGTATGGGGGTGATGGTGCAGGACATGATATTGGCCTATCAGGTCTTTATCGAGAACATGTTGACGGCCCGTGAGAACCTCGGCAAGGTGGAGGCGAGGTTCGAGCACATGGAGGGACAATTTGACATGACGATGGAGAGGATGAAGGACGAACTTATGACCGAGACTAACCGTAAGATGGACAGACTAAAAGAGGAGATGTTGGATAGGATGGCGAGTATGCTAGATACTTTTGGTAGCCATACGGAGGTGGGGAACAAAAATATAGTAAAGGCGGTTGAAAAGAATTCAGAGGGAATCAAGTCTAAGTTGGATCAGAAGTTCACGGGGGTTTCGGGTAAGGTGGATGGGCTGATGGACGTTGTAGTGTCGAAGGCGGATCATGTGGAAGAGGTGATCAACAGACAGAGACAAGACTTACGGACGGTTATAGCGACGGAACTGGGTGAGGCTAAAGGGGCTATCGAGGGTGCTAGTGAAGCTTTGAGGGCTGGGGCCCCGGAGCCGGGTGACACATGGGCGTCGAGGGTGGCGGCACCGAGGGAGTTTCCTGGGCCTCCACCCCCGATTCCGGGGGGGCGTGGTGTGATGAGGGACGAGAGGCAACAGGGGTTCTTAGCGGTTATTACTGCCAGGGAAGGGAGTGGTTGTACTACGGCGGATGAGATTAAGGCGCGTATGAAGGATAAGATTGATCCGGGTGAAAGCGGATGGAGATTAGCGGGTGTTAGGCGACGAAGGGATAGGTTGGAGATCTCGGTTCCCGATAAGGAAACTTTGGAGAAGGTGATGACCGATCCGGTCTTGGCGGAGGCTGGACTTTTGGCGAAGCCTATGGGTGGGAATAGGCCGAAGCTTATTTTGTATAGCGTGTCGGCGCTTCTGAAGGATGAGGAGGTGGTGGATCGACTTAGGAAGCAGAACTTTGGCGAGGCGGTGCCGTTTACGGCTAATGATGTAAGTGTTTCGCATCGGACTGGACGAAGGGCTCTTGAGGGAGGAACGGTGAACGTAGTACTTTCGGTAACTCCGGAGGTACGTAACTATTTGTTGACCAGAGGGAGGGTGTTCATTGATTGGGACTCCTGTAGGGTAGCGGATTATGTGGGGGTGAATCGATGCTTCCGTTGTCACAGATATGGTCATGTGGCGAGGAGGGGTTGCCTGCTGCCAGAGGGGACTATTGTCTGTACCTATTGTGGGGAGACTGGGCACAAGCGTTGTGACTGTCCGTCCTTGAGGGATCGTGTTGGGCCGACTTGTCCGGCGTGTAAGGCGGTTAATAAGCCGTGTGAGCATGATTTGATGAGTGCTGACTGTCCGGCGTATCGAGCGGCTTACACGAGGTGGGTTTCTCTTACCAACTATGGATGAGGAGCTGGGGATTGTTTGTGTTGACTGTAATAGGCGATTTACTACTCGGTCGGGACTTGGTTTGCACAGGAAAAGGGCGCATGCAGAGGCTTTTAACAGGGAAATTGATGTGGAGAGGAGGAATAGGCGTTGGAGTTACGAGGAGTTGACTTGTTTGGCAGGAGCTGAGTGTAACCTCAGACGGATGGGGTGGCACGGGAATATCAATGATGCGCTGGTGGTACATACGGACCGACGTACTAGTGATGCGGTGAAGGGGGCTAGGGCGAAGGTTCTGTTTAGAGCTATTCTTCGGGAGATGCAGGAAGCCGAGAGGGGTGGTGAGGAGCGTGTGTTGGGTGGCCAGGTGGGTGAGTTTGGTTGTAGGGCTGAGCTGGAAGGGGTGATCAGGGATTTGATTGTGGAGTTGCAGCGAGGACCGGCGGCACCCCTTACGAGGGAGGTTGTCGACCTTGCTTGTGAGGCACTTGATGGGGTGGATGTGGGGGACAGAGTGGCCTCGACTGTCTCTCGCCTTCTGGCGGGACCTAGGCGCGAGATTGTTGGTGGGGCGCGAGGTGTTGGTGGTGGCCCCGTCCCTCCTCCTTGGAGGGCGGGTCCTCTTAGGCGGGAGCGGGTTAGGGAATATGCTCGGATCCAGCAGCTTTGGGCTAGGGATAGGAGGGCGGCGGCTCATGACATACTGAGGGACGAAAGGGGAGGTCATCGCTATGATCTTGGGGAGATGAGAGGGTATTGGGCGCCTATAGTGGAGGAGCCGTCCCGTCCCTGGGGGGACGTTGCGGTGGGAGGTGTTGTGGTGTCTCCACTGATCAACATTTGGACTCCGGTGAGTGATGAGGAGGTGGCGAGGTTGTCTCCCGGGAGGGATTCGGCTCCAGGGATGGATGGGGTGCTGCCTTCCGCTTGGGCGGCGGTTCCCTTGAAGGTCAGAGCGTTGGTGTTGAATTTGTTTCTGTTTAGGGGAGCGCTGCCTCCGAGTCTGCTGGGTGCGAGAGTCACTATGATTCCTAAGGTTGTTCAACCGGCGGGTCCTGGTGACTTTAGGCCTATTGCGGTGTGTTCTGTGGTGGTCCGACATCTCAACAAGATCTTGGCGATGCGGTTGGAGAGGCTGATCACGTTGGCTCCTCAGCAGAGGGGATTCCTTCGGGGATCTGATGGGCTGGCCCATAATGTTTTCCTTCTGGATGGAGTGCTGCGTACGGCTTGGAGGAAGAACAGATCATTGTGTATGGCGATTCTCGATGTAAGGAAGGCGTTTGATAGCGTGAGTCATCACGCTATTCATACGATCTTGGCTGCTCGTGGAGTGCAGGTGGAGTTCAGGGAATATGTTCGAGCGATGTATGCGGGGGCGTCATCGGCTATTGTTCTGGACGGGGTGGCTGCAGAGGAGATGAGACCGGCTAGAGGCGTTAGGCAGGGTGACCCTTTGTCCCCTATTTTGTTTAACATGGTTATGGATCAGGTTATTGCTGGTGTTCCTTCTAATATTGGTTTTTCTCTTGGGGAGGCGAAAGTGTCTGTGTTGGCGTATGCAGACGATCTAGTTTTGACATCGTCTACTTGGTATGGGATGAGTAGATTGCTGGAGCTGGTGGAGACGAGGTTGGAGCAATGTGGGCTTAGGCTGAATCCGGAGAAGTGTTGCGCGCTTACGTTGGTGGCCTCTGGCAAGAGGAAGGTGATGAAGGTGGACGAGGTTGAGCGACTTGTGGTGTGTGAGCATCCGCTGAGGCAGATTGCACTGGAGGGACGATGGGATTATCTAGGTGTCCCGTTTGGTTCTCGAGGAGCGAGTTTTGCGGAAACTGATCTGCCTGATGGACTTCTGAAGATCTCGAGGGCCCCGCTGAAACCGCAACAGAAGTATACTTTGCTGAGAGACTTTCTGTTGCCTGGTTATTTTCATGGATTGGTGTTGGGAAGTACCCCAAGGAAGGTGTTGGCGGGGATGGATGTTCTGATTAGGGCGGCGCTGAGAAGGTGGCTGCATCTTCCGATGGACTTGAAATGTGCCTTTTTTCATGCTCCTGTTCGATGCGGAGGTCTTGGGATACCGAGACTTGTAACGACAGTCCCTTTCTGGAGGGAGTCCAGGTTTGCTGGAGTCAAGGACGATCTGAATGCGGTGGGCTTCCCTGTGGGAGCGGCGGGTGGGCTGGGTAGGGCCTACCCTAGGGGGGTCCTACCTGGTCACCCGGGACGAGCTGAGCTTGAGGAGTTGGTCTCATCTGTGGATGGGATTGACCTTAGAGGTGCTGAGGAGGTGAGAGAGGCGACCAAGTGGATTTATGCTGACTCGTCGGAACTGCCTGGCGGCGAATATATTAGATTTTTGCAATTGTTTTTTGGGGCTCTCCCCACTAGGATAAGACTTACTAGAGGTAATAGACGTTTATTTAATTTTACTTTTTGTCGACAGGGTTGTGAAGAGGCGGAGACGGCGGCTCATGTCATCCAGAGGTGTCCGAGGTCTCGTGGCGGCAGAACGTTGAGGCACCATGCGGTGGTTAAGCTTTTGGCTGATAGCTTAGAGCGCAGCGGGCACCGAGTCTTCAAAGAGACTACGGTTGCACGAGGTGAAACCCGTAGGAGACCGGATCTGATAGCGGCCACGAACAACGCGGCTTCAGTCCTCGATGTCCAGATTGTCAACTGCAAAGTTGATCGAGATGCTGCGGGGAGCGTCAAACTCATCAGATATGGTCGGCGCTGGATCTTGGAGGCGGTGTCGGCCTTGGCCGATGTACCGGTTGACAGAATTCAAGTTGTTCCTGTCACGATATCGTGGAAGGGGCTTTGGTCTCTTAAGTCTGCCAATGAACTCAGGAAGCTTGGTGTGACTAGTATGGCGTTGAGATGGATCACACAGCGTGTCATCCGTGGGTCTTTGATGTCTTTCTCAAGATGGAGAGGAGGTGTTCCGGCTGGCGTGCGGCAGGTGCCTGAGGTTGCTGAGGGCGTTATGGTGCCACGGGTGCTCGGACCAGGGATATGAGTTGCGGTCGAAGTCTTCTGTTAGGTTAGGTTAGGTTTTTGTATCAGTTGTGATTTTCTTGTTGCACTCCTATATGGAGCGAGTCTGTATGTTATTAAATTGTTAAGGGATTAACTTGAGGGTAATTTGTTTTCTATGGCGTTTAGCCATCTTTTGACCCCTTCAGGGTCGTCCGGGGGTAGGACCCTTGTAACAGATTGTATTGTAGTCCCTTGTATGTATTTTGTATATGGCCGTAGAAGAGGACCACTTTTGTATGTCTATTATTACTTACTTACTTCTGTACAGAAATACCAAATAAACATTGTTATTAGCCAAATGCCTCGTCATCTAATTAGTGACGCGCATGAATGGATTAACGAGATTCCCTCTGTCCCTACCTACTATCTAGCGAAACCACGGCCAAGGGAACGGGCTTGGAAGAATCAGCGGGGAAAGAAGACCCTGTTGAGCTTGACTCTAGTCTGGTACTGTAAGGAGACATGAGAGGTGTAGCATAAGTGGGAGGCGGTTTTCCGTCGACAGTGAAATACCACTACTTTCATAGTTTCCTTACTTACTTGGTTAGGCGGAGGGCGTCCGTCGGAGTGTTAACACTCCGGCGTGACGGTATTCTCGCGCCAAGCGCCAAGGGTTGCCGGCGGCCGGCAGGACGTGGCGGGGCCCGTGTGTGGCCCGCCTTCGGGTGGTGCTGCCGCGTGCGTCGTCGCTACGGCCCATGTCGCGCTGTCCGGCAACACACTCCCTAGCGTGATCCGATTCAAGGACACTACCAGGCGGGGAGTTTGACTGGGGCGGTACATCTGTCAAATAATAACGCAGGTGTCCTATGGTCAGCTCAGCGAGGACAGAAACCTCGAGGCATTTGGCTAATAACAATGTTTATTTGGTATTTCTGTACAGAAGTAAGTAAGTAATAATAGACATACAAAAGTGGTCCTCTTCTACGGCCATATACAAAATACATACAAGGGACTACAATACAATCTGTTACAAGGGTCCTACCCCCGGACGACCCTGAAGGGGTCAAAAGATGGCTAAACGCCATAGAAAACAAATTACCCTCAAGTTAATCCCTTAACAATTTAATAACATACAGACTCGCTCCATATAGGAGTGCAACAAAAAACACAACTGATACAAAAACCTAACCTAACCTAACAGAAGACTTCGACCGCAACTCATATCCCTGGTCCGAGCACCCGTGGCACCAGAACGCCCTCAGCAACCTCAGGCACCTGCCGCACGCCAGCCGGAACACCTCCTCTCCATCTTGAGAAAGACATCAAAGACCCACGGATGACACGCTGTGTGATCCATCTCAACGCCATACTAGTCACACCAAGCTTCCTGAGTTCATTGGCAGACTTAAGAGACCAAAGCCCCTTCCACGATATCGTGACAGGAACAACTTGAATTCTGTCAACCGGTACATCGGCCAAGGCCGACACCGCCTCCAAGATCCAGCGCCGACCATATCTGATGAGTTTGACGCTCCCCGCAGCATCTCGATCAACTTTGCAGTTGACAATCTGGACATCGAGGACTGAAGCCGCGTTGTTCGTGGCCGCTATCAGATCCGGTCTCCTACGGGTTTCACCTCGTGCAACCGTAGTCTCTTTGAAGACTCGGTGCCCGCTGCGCTCTAAGCTATCAGCCAAAAGCTTAACCACCGCATGGTGCCTCAACGTTCTGCCGCCACGAGACCTCGGACACCTCTGGATGACATGAGCCGCCGTCTCCGCCTCTTCACAACCCTGTCGACAAAAAGTAAAATTAAATAAACGTCTATTACCTCTAGTAAGTCTTATCCTAGTGGGGAGAGCCCCAAAAAACAATTGCAAAAATCTAATATATTCGCCGCCAGGCAGTTCCGACGAGTCAGCATAAATCCACTTGGTCGCCTCTCTCACCTCCTCAGCACCTCTAAGGTCAATCCCATCCACAGATGAGACCAACTCCTCAAGCTCAGCTCGTCCCGGGTGACCAGGTAGGACCCCCCTAGGGTAGGCCCTACCCAGCCCACCCGCCGCTCCCACAGGGAAGCCCACCGCATTCAGATCGTCCTTGACTCCAGCAAACCTGGACTCCCTCCAGAAAGGGACTGTCGTTACAAGTCTCGGTATCCCAAGACCTCCGCATCGAACAGGAGCATGAAAAAAGGCACATTTCAAGTCCATCGGAAGATGCAGCCACCTTCTCAGCGCCGCCCTAATCATAACATCCATCCCCGCCAACACCTTCCTTGGGGTACTTCCCAACACCAATCCATGAAAATAACCAGGCAACAGAAAGTCTCTCAGCAAAGTATACTTCTGTTGCGGTTTCAGCGGGGCCCTCGAGATCTTCAGAAGTCCATCAGGCAGATCAGTTTCCGCAAAACTCGCTCCTCGAGACCCAAACGGGACACCTAGATAATCCCATCGTCCCTCCAGTGCAATCTGCCTCAGCGGATGCTCACACACCACAAGTCGCTCAACCTCGTCCACCTTCATCACCTTCCTCTTGCCAGAGGCCACCAACGTAAGCGCACAACACTTCTCCGGATTCAGCCTAAGCCCACATTGCTCCAACCTCGTCTCCACCAGCTCCAGCAATCTACTCATCCCATACCAAGTAGACGATGTCAAAACTAGATCGTCTGCATACGCCAACACAGACACTTTCGCCTCACCAAGAGAAAAACCAATATTAGAAGGAACACCAGCAATAACCTGATCCATAACCATGTTAAACAAAATAGGGGACAAAGGGTCACCCTGCCTAACGCCTCTAGCCGGTCTCATCTCCTCTGCAGCCACCCCGTCCAGAACAATAGCCGATGACGCCCCCGCATACATCGCTCGAACATATTCCCTGAACTCCACCTGCACTCCACGAGCAGCCAAGATCGTATGAATAGCGTGATGACTCACGCTATCAAACGCCTTCCTTACATCGAGAATCGCCATACACAATGATCTGTTCTTCCTCCAAGCCGTACGCAGCACTCCATCCAGAAGGAAAACATTATGGGCCAGCCCATCAGATCCCCGAAGGAATCCCCTCTGCTGAGGAGCCAACGTGATCAGCCTCTCCAACCGCATCGCCAAGATCTTGTTGAGATGTCGGACCACCACAGAACACACCGCAATAGGCCTAAAGTCACCAGGACCCGCCGGTTGAACAACCTTAGGAATCATAGTGACTCTCGCACCCAGCAGACTCGGAGGCAGCGCTCCCCTAAACAGAAACAAATTCAACACCAACGCTCTGACCTTCAAGGGAACCGCCGCCCAAGCGGAAGGCAGCACCCCATCCATCCCTGGAGCCGAATCCCTCCCGGGAGACAACCTCGCCACCTCCTCATCACTCACCGGAGTCCAAATGTTGATCAGTGGAGACACCACAACACCTCCCACCACAACGTCCCCCCAGGGACGGGACGGCTCCTCCACTATAGGCGCCCAATACCCTCTCATCTCCCCAAGATCATAGCGATGACCTCCCCTTTCGTCCCTCAGTATGTCATGAGCCGCCGCCCTCCTATCCCTAGCCCAAAGCTGCTGGATCCGAGCATATTCCCTAACCCGCTCCCGCCTAAGAGGACCCGCCCTCCAAGGAGGAGGGACGGGGCCACCACCAGCACCTCGCGCCCCACCAACAATCTCGCGCCTAGGTCCCGCCAGAAGGCGAGAGACAGTCGAGGCCACTCTGTCCCCCACATCCACCCCATCAAGTGCCTCACAAGCAAGGTCGACAACCTCCCTCGTAAGGGGTGCCGCCGGTCCTCGCTGCAACTCCACAATCAAATCCCTGATCACCCCTTCCAGCTCAGCCCTACAACCAAACTCACCCACCTGGCCACCCAACACACGCTCCTCCACACCCCTCCCGGCTTCCTGCATCTCCCGAAGAATAGCTCTATACAGAACCTTCGCCCTAGCCCCCTTCACCGCATCACTAGTACGTCGGTCCGTATGTACCACCAGCGCATCATTGATATTCCAGTGCCACCCCATCCGTCTGAGGTTACACTCAGCTCCTGCCAAACAAGTCAACTCCTCGTAACTCCAACGCCTATTCCTCCTCTCCACATCAATTTCCCTGTTAAAAGCCTCTGCATGCGCCCTTTTCCTGTGCAAACCAAGTCCCGACCGAGTAGTAAATCGCCTATTACAGTCAACACAAACAATCCCCAGCTCCTCATCCATAGTTGGTAAGAGAAACCCACCTCGTATAAGCCGCTCGATACGCCGGACAGTCAGCACTCATCAAATCATGCTCACACGGCTTATTAACCGCCTTACACGCCGGACAAGTCGGCCCAACACGATCCCTCAAGGACGGACAGTCACAACGCTTGTGCCCAGTCTCCCCACAATAGGTACAGACAATAGTCCCCTCAGGCAGCAGGCAACCCCTCCTCGCCACATGACCATATCTGTGACAACGAAAGCATCGATTCACCCCCACATAATCCGCTACCCTACAGGAGTCCCAATCAATGAACACCCTCCCTCTGGTCAACAAATAGTTACGTACCTCCGGAGTTACCGAAAGTACTACGTTCACCGTTCCTCCCTCAAGAGCCCTTCGTCCAGTCCGATGCGAAACACTTACATCATTAGCCGTAAACGGCACCGCCTCGCCAAAGTTCTGCTTCCTAAGTCGATCCACCACCTCCTCATCCTTCAGAAGCGCCGACACGCTATACACAATAAGCTTCGGCCTATTCCCACCCATAGGCTTCGCCAAAAGTCCAGCCTCCGCCAAGACCGGATCGGTCATCACCTTCTCCAAAGTTTCCTTATCGGGAACCGAGATCTCCAACCTATCCCTTCGTCGCCTAACACCCGCTAATCTCCATCCGCTTTCACCCGGATCAATCTTATCCTTCATACGCGCCTTAATCTCATCCGCCGTAGTACAACCACTCCCTTCCCTGGCAGTAATAACCGCTAAGAACCCCTGTTGCCTCTCGTCCCTCATCACACCACGCCCCCCCGGAATCGGGGGTGGAGGCCCAGGAAACTCCCTCGGTGCCGCCACCCTCGACGCCCATGTGTCAACCGGCTCCGGGGCCCCAGCCCTCAAAGCTTCACTAGCACCCTCGATAGCCCCTTTAGCCTCACCCAGTTCCGTCGCTATAACCGTCCGTAAGTCTTGTCTCTGTCTGTTGATCACCTCTTCCACATGATCCGCCTTCGACACTACAACGTCCATCAGCCCATCCACCTTACCCGAAACCCCCGTGAACTTCTGATCCAACTTAGACTTGATTCCCTCTGAATTCTTTTCAACCACCTTTACTATATTTTTGTTCCCCACCTCCGTATGGCTACCAAAAGTATCAAGCATACTCGCCATCCTATCCAACATCTCCTCTTTTAGTCTGTCCATCTTACGGTTAGTCTCGGTCATAAGTTCGTCCTTCATCCTCTCCATCCTCGTTAAGGAGGCTGGGGCCCAACCTCACATAAGTGAGGGGGGAGACCCCCAGAATCCAAGTGCCTATCTCCACGTCCGTGCCTTAGGGTACACGTGCGGGGTGGACACCGCCATGTCGGACTCCGAATGGTGGTGACTAACGGAGAAGGCTAAGCCTAGGGCGTAGGGATGTAGCGACCCCATCGCCCAGCCTTCGGGCTGCAAGCAGCTCTCAAATTACCCTCTGGGTGTTTGGGTTTTTCTTGTGTTCTTTGGTATAACTTTCTGCTTTTGTTTCAGGAACTGATTTGGATTCGGCATAACATGATATAATGGACTCTTATGGTATGACATGGCCTGGACACGGACATTCCAAACTAATGAAAAAACATTATGGAGAAAAACCAGAAAGATGAAGTATTTTCGGACGGAACCGAAGATCCCCGGATGAGCTCCTTGCAGGGGGAGGCATCGGGTCAAGCGACCTGCCCTGAACGCGTGGATAGCCAGGCGCGTCAGGACCAAATTGTTACTGGTGAAGAACCTAAGGAGCAGAGGACGCCTCTGGAGAGGCGTCGGGTGTTGAGTGTGGGTGAAGTGGTGTTGGAAGGAGTGGGAACTTCCATTTTTGATACCCCAGTGCGTCCGCTTAAGAGAGTGCGGAGTTCTCCGCAGGTAGGTGATGAAGGTTGGGCGGGGGACCAAATGGTCCCTGTGAAGGTGAGGGAATTGTTGAAACAGGGGGTGGTTATAGAGGAGGAGGTGGCGGCGTACTGTGGGGATCGGAAGAATATGTCGGAGAAGAATTATAAGTGGGTGAGGGCCCGTTTCCATCGTATGGGGGTGATGGTGCAGGACATGGTATTGGCCTATCAGGTCTTTATCGAGAACATGTTGACGGCGCGTGAGAACCTCGGCAAGGTGGAGGCGAGGTTCGAGCACATGGAGGGACAATTTGACATGACGATGGAGAGGATGAAGGACGAACTTATGACCGAGACTAACCGTAAGATGGACAGACTAAAAGAGGAGATGTTGGATAGGATGGCGAGTATGCTTGATACTTTTGGTAGCCATACGGAGGTGGGGAACAAAAATATAGTAAAGGCGGTTGAAAAGAATTCAGAGGGAATCAAGTCTAAGTTGGATCAGAAGTTCACGGGGGTTTCGGGTAAGGTGGATGGGCTGATGGACGTTGTAGTGTCGAAGGCGGATCATGTGGAAGAGGTGATCAACAGACAGAGACAAGACTTACGGACGGTTATAGCGACGGAACTGGGTGAGGCTAAAGGGGCTATCGAGGGTGCTAGTGAAGCTTTGAGGGCTGGGGCCCCGGAGCCGGGTGACACATGGGCGTCGAGGGTGGCGGCACCGAGGGAGTTTCCTGGGCCTCCACCCCCGATTCCGGGGGGGCGTGGTGTGATGAGGGACGAGAGGCAACAGGGGTTCTTAGCGGTTATTACTGCCAGGGAAGGGAGTGGTTGTACTACGGCGGATGAGATTAAGGCGCGTATGAAGGATAAGATTGATCCGGGTGAAAGCGGATGGAGATTAGCGGGTGTTAGGCGACGAAGGGATAGGTTGGAGATCTCGGTTCCCGATAAGGAAACTTTGGAGAAGGTGATGACCGATCCGGTCTTGGCGGAGGCTGGACTTTTGGCGAAGCCTATGGGTGGGAATAGGCCGAAGCTTATTGTGTATAGCGTGTCGGCGCTTCTGAAGGATGAGGAGGTGGTGGATCGACTTAGGAAGCAGAACTTTGGCGAGGCGGTGCCGTTTACGGCTAATGATGTAAGTGTTTCGCATCGGACTGGACGAAGGGCTCTTGAGGGAGGAACGGTGAACGTAGTACTTTCGGTAACTCCGGAGGTACGTAACTATTTGTTGACCAGAGGGAGGGTGTTCATTGATTGGGACTCCTGTAGGGTAGCGGATTATGTGGGGGTGAATCGATGCTTTCGTTGTCACAGATATGGTCATGTGGCGAGGAGGGGTTGCCTGCTGCCTGAGGGGACTATTGTCTGTACCTATTGTGGGGAGACTGGGCACAAGCGTTGTGACTGTCCGTCCTTGAGGGATCGTGTTGGGCCGACTTGTCCGGCGTGTAAGGCGGTTAATAAGCCGTGTGAGCATGATTTGATGAGTGCTGACTGTCCGGCGTATCGAGCGGCTTATACGAGGTGGGTTTCTCTTACCAACTATGGATGAGGAGCTGGGGATTGTTTGTGTTGACTGTAATAGGCGATTTACTACTCGGTCGGGACTTGGTTTGCACAGGAAAAGGGCGCATGCAGAGGCTTTTAACAGGGAAATTGATGTGGAGAGGAGGAATAGGCGTTGGAGTTACGAGGAGTTGACTTGTTTGGCAGGAGCTGAGTGTAACCTCAGACGGATGGGGTGGCACGGGAATATCAATGATGCGCTGGTGGTACATACGGACCGACGTACTAGTGATGCGGTGAAGGGGGCTAGGGCGAAGGTTCTGTATAGAGCTATTCTTCGGGAGATGCAGGAAGCCGGGAGGGGTGTGGAGGAGCGTGTGTTGGGTGGCCAGGTGGTTGAGTTTGGTTGTAGGGCTGAGCTGGAAGGGGTGATCAGGGATTTGATTGTGGAGTTGCAGCAAGGACCGGCGGCACCCCTTACGAGGGAGGTTGTCGACCTTGCTTGTGAGGCACTTGATGGGGTGGATGTGGGGGACAGAGTGGCCTCGACTGTCTCTCGCCTTCTGGCGGGACCTAGGCGCGAGATTGTTGGTGGGGCGCGAGGTGCTGGTGGTGGCCCCGTCCCTCCTCCTTGGAGGGCGGGTCCTCTTAGGCGGGAGCGGGTTAGGGAATATGCTCGGATCCAGCAGCTTTGGGCTAGGGATAGGAGGGCGGCGGCTCATGACATACTGAGGGACGAAAGGGGAGGTCATCGCTATGATCTTGGGGAGATGAGAGGGTATTGGGCGCCTATAGTGGAGGAGCCGTCCCGTCCCTGGGGGGACGTTGCGGTGGGAGGTGTTGTGGTGTCTCCACTGATCAACATTTGGACTCCGGTGAGTGATGAGGAGGTGGCGAGGTTGTCTCCCGGGAGGGATTCGGCTCCAGGG
>CAXKTH010000174.1:0-22500 GCA_964056705.1 Troilus luridus | reverse complement strand
CAAGAAACAGTAAAATACAACAGTAATCAATAGGAAACAGTAAAATATCTACCTTGTATTGTCGTCGTGGTACAACTTTTTTTTTATTTCATTAAAAAAATAATACTTAAATCAGACTGTTACACGATCTGGGGTTTGTTAAACATATGATAGTCTTTAAAACATGTAAAGAGAAACATGGTGCTTATTCATATTTCAATACGACAGTACCCCTGAGTATAGCACTTGTTTGACCAGTGCGAGAGTAAATGTTTTGTCACATCCTGCATACAACCCTAATAATGTTCCATCATATTATGATTTGTATATGCCAACGGCTCATTTTTCAAAAGATAGGACTTTACGTGGAGGTACAAATAGTTCTTTGGCTCAAAAGCTCAGGAATAGCACATCCATCAAATAAAATTGTTGGCCGAAAAGTCGGAACAAAATCAATTCAGTCTAGTCCAGGACCCATGGTCCATTTTTGCACTTGATTACTATCAAACTGAATCTTCGTGAATAGCTTCGTTTCGATGAGACGCCCAACAATTTCCTGTGCGATAATTCTCGATTGTGGTAGCTAACAGAGGTAGCAAAGATAAAATATGTCGATTTGATGATTCTCAAAAATGTATTACTAACTGGGTTTTCTTTGTTAAATCTCATGATAATTATCTAAATTATTTGAAAAAATATTTGTCATACAAAATGTATGGTTTGATCAAAGAGTCCCCTCCTTCCAATATGTATCGATAACGAAGTCAAAAAAGAAGAAGTAAAAAAAAATCAGCTGATTTTTGATGATTGAGGCGTATGGATCCTGTACTATACAACCCATGAAGGGGCTTAGGTTAAGTACGGGGTAATTTAGGAAACTTGAGATAATCGAGTAATCGAGTTCACGCTTAACCGCCTGAATATTTCCCCCAAATAAGTGTACCCACTTTACAGAGCCAGGGTGAGCCCCAGAAGGTTTTTCCAGATACTACAGGGTCCATCTGTGGCTATTAACAGGTTAAAAAATTCATCTACCTCAGCTGGATTTGAACCTGGGACCTTCGGCATGGCAACATAAGCCTTAGGATTTCCAAAGCCGTGACTCGTGTATTATTGTTCCCTCCTGAACATATGTTTAGTTTTATCTCGATTCCATCTTCGCCCTAATTCCTAAATGACATCAATTAAAATTTCTCATTTCAATTCCATCCTTCCAGCTCAATCCATTCCAAATGGATAGAAATGGTCCAACTGGGTTATCGCTCAGTCCGAAAATTAATTTATTTCTTTAATAATACCTGCAGAAGCTGCGATAAAGAAAATCGTTGGGGATGCAGTCAATTAAAACACTAAATAAGTGGATACTTATTTTAATTAAGTGCCGACGTTTCGACCCACTTTGTGGGTCATCTTCAGGGCTAAGAAAGAAAACAGACAACATACAATGAATACAATAAAAATACATTGAGGACTAAGTATATGCTAAATGAGAAAAAATATATATGTAGAGAGGTAGAAATTTAGAACAAAAGTGAGGGATATATATGAATACAAAAAATTACAGAGAAAATGTACAGAACGGTGGTGATGCCATTTTTTTTTTTTTTTTTTTTTTTTTTTTTTTTTTTACAAAGATAAAAGACGGAAGTAAACAGAAAGATATTTAAAAAGAAAGAAAAAGTATAAACATCAGAGGTGAGAAGTAAAATTATGGAAAAGGTAGTGGAATATATATAAACTATAAAAGGTAAGATAATAGACTCCTAGGGAGTTTACATAAGTAAAATGAAAGAAGATATAACCAAAATGAAATTAAAGAGTAAATAAAGGAAAAATAACAGTAGAAAGTCAAGATATGAATATAGAGTATAACAGTTTTTTTAAAAAACCATACCTATAGTATGAAGTGGTATAAATATATGATGTAAATATACAAGGAACGTATAGAAATATAAGTAACAATATGGCATGAGCATGGAAATAGAGTAAAATATGATGAAATAGTGATGTTAAATGCTAATGAAATCTTAGATAATAATAACATATGATGGATGCCAAAAACTAATATGAGAAAATAAAAAGGTGTGCAATATGGAGAAGGAAAGGGGTGAGGAGAAGATATGAGTATTAAAAATGTAATTACCTATAGGACGCTCGCAGTAGCACGAGGGGACGCGGTCTGGCCGGAAAATACGTTATGAAGGTGTTGCCAGCGAAATCTGACGGCCAAAAATATGACTAATTTTAAATTTTGAGATATATATTTTTTAAAAGTATATAAAAAGTAATATTTTATTGACTATTTTTTCAAAATATTGACTATTTTATTATATTAAAATGTGTATCATGACTATTTTACAGAGAGCCGCGAAAATTAATGACTAAATTAATGGGAAAAGGTAGGGTGATAAAACAGTAGGATTTGATGTCAAGAGGTCAAAATAAGTATTATAGGAAAGAGACTATAGTAGTAACAGAATGACAATGGGAAGGAATAACAAGGTAAACTAATTTAAGGTTTATTTAGTAAATTGAAAATTTGTGAGTAGAAAGAGGATAAGTTGTTTGAATCGATCTTGAGGTTAACAGTCGATTTAGATTTAGATTCCTCCAGAAATCAAATAACAAATTTAACGAAACCCCCGTTAAATTTGTTATTTGATTTCTCCAATCCTTGTTCATTTTTTCCGAGGTTACTATTTCTCTTCTCAAGTTTTTCATGGAATCATTTAATCTAATCTCTATGAAATATTTAACTCAGCTATGTTTGAACATTGTTTCATTTTGTTTTCCTGTTATTAAAATAATCAAATATTTGTTTTATCCTTGTAGGTTCAAATATACTCACTCAAAAAACTATCACAAACCTTATTTTTCGTTTTTTTATATGGATTGATTTTAAACAAATTGCATCTCATTATTTTTTAATATGTTAATATATTTAAAACACAGTATTTTTTTTCTAATTTTCCAATCAACGATAATCTACCCGTGGAACCCGATATATCACGTTTGTTCACGTAATTAATTACTCGGTAGTTTAACCGATTTCCCACATTTCACACCTCATTTGGTCATAGTTACCTCAGATTTATGGGAGCAATTAGTAGCTAAGCTAGGAAAGTTCAACACAGGTGCCTTCGACCGCCGGAGCAACAAACACCACTTCAAAGGACCAACGAAAGTTTCTAGTAATTACGAACCATTACTAAGATAGTTCCGAAGGCTAATGATCTCCCGAAACGAGACCACGATTTACTATTTCGTAATTCCTTCGAAAAAAAAACATTTTTGACGAATCTGAAACAGAAGACATAAGATATCGATAATTGATTGGGAACAGACAATTCTCCCGGTCTCTAATTATCACAAGGAGACTAACAAGCCTAATTCTGACACCTCCGATCCTGTAATCTGCATTTCCCTTTCGTCTGATATCCATCAAATCCTAAACGATCCTGTTCGGTAATTCTATAGATCTGTTTAGGTCCTGCGGTAGTTGTACAAACGAGCAAAGTATACCTCTCGGAGTGGCCCAAGAGAAAACCAAACATTTGTTTATATTTTATCTACATCTTTTAACTACCGTCTTGCTACCTGGGAGAACTCGTTATGTCTACAACAACTTAAGACAAACACAGAGCTGTTGATGTGGAAATAATCGACAGCAGATATGATGAAAAAAGTACAAAATGGTTTAAGGAAGCTAAAATTATACGCACCATGTCACATTCCTAAAATATACAGTCAGCACTGGATGTATCCATGGCAACCAGCCCTGATCAGAAGGTTCCAGCTGTTGTTAGACTTACTTTAAATACTTATAACCTTTACTTCATGTTTATGTTCAAGTGCTATAATTGTTATCAATTTAATATACTGTTCAAAGTATCTACAGTTCTTTTTTATTTCATAATACACCATTAAGTATAATTTATTATGCAATAGCAGCCCTGATGAATACTTGGTTGAGTTATTCTTAAACAGCATAATATTATTTTCTAAACCAATACTAGTCTTATGCAATTCATTACAATCCTTCCCACCTTCAAATCCTTTATATTAATCTAATTGTTAATCACTATCACCACATCATTTTGACCAACTAGGTTCAATATGCCATTGCAAGATGCTACTGGTCTCTAATGAAAATATTTCGAAACCGAAATATATCCAGAGCTCTCAAAATAAGAGTTTATCGTACTGTCCTTCAACCAGTGGTCATCTATGGAAGTGAGTCTTGGACACTGACACGCAACGATGAAAGGCTGCTAAACATGTGGGAAAGAAAAATTCTCCTTAAGATCTTTAGTCCTACAAAAGAAGGAGATCGCTGGCGGATGAAGACAATCTTAGAAATCTAATGGTACACCAGATAGTGTTGCCACGATTAAGAGTGACAGGATAAGATGACTGATGTACAAATAATGGAAAGAAGTATACTATCAAAAATGATGGTGGAGCGACACCCTGGTGAAATGAGGAAAAGAGGGAGACCTAGACTTCGTTGGCTTCAGGATGTGGAGGATCTTCGGAAGTTGGGTGTCCAAGGGCAGCCGAAGACAGGTCGGAGTGGAGGAGGATCACTAAGGACGCAAAGGTCCTGCAAGGATCATATCGCCGTTAGATAGACTAGGGCAGTATGCCAATTTCAATCCCTTCACATGTGTTGCTTTCTTTTCCAATACTCTCTCATCTTTTCACCATGTCTGTTTTTTCTTTCTTCCGACCAATTCATGTCTGTTCTCTATTAGTATTTTTAATCATTATTAATACATTCTCTGGGGAGAGGAGTGGCTCAGTGGTAGAGTACTGAGTTACCATGCCGGAAATCCTGGTTCGATTCCCGCTGCAGGCCATGATTTTGATTTAGTCTGTTTGCAGCGGGAGATGCATCATATAGGATCTAGGACCCTCCTGGGGCCAACCCAGCCTCTATAAAATATTATAAAAATTGGGTACCCAAAATAAGGGGGAAAAATCTGGCGGTCGAGCGTGACTTTGGACAAGTCACCTCCTTGCAGAACCGTTGTCCATGAAACAGTACAGTCTCTACCATGTACTGAACCCCAGACCCTTCATGGGTTGTAGCGGTACAGGTTAATACATTCTCTTCTAAAAATTGATATGCTGTTTATCATTACATATCTACAGCCCTGGTAAACAAGTGGTTAAGTAGAATTTATCGCAAAACGAGTTGATTCTATTGAGGGAATTCTGTTTCTCCAAAATAATTTCTTGTAATTAAAAAAGCGGAATTGTGTTATTTCCGTAGTGAATAATGAGTGAAATCAGGCATTGGCTAGAAAAGGAGTTATTGCTTATATTATAACTCCATTTCAAACCGAAAACTAAGAGTATTACACGATTTTGCTTCCTTCAATATGAAATGATGAAAATAATCCGTGTGTACGTGAAACAACTAATTAAAAAAAAGTAAAACCGTGCGACACATAAATAACATACGTACACGTGTGTATGTACAGTTGTATTTTGTATATTTTTATATCGAAATCGTCTTCAGGAATTTTCATTAAACTATTATTTTATAGCTTCATCTTAAATAAAATATACGAGTATAGTTGACTGTATATATGAGGAAGTATTTTCTTTAAAGTTAACGTATCGACCCATATTGCAGGTCTTCTTCAGGGCTATTGGGGTCAAGGGTTGGCAGTGAACTACCAAACGAAACGTTCGCTTCAAAATGAATAGTTCTCCTTATTTAAGAGCATTTTTCTGACCTCCACCCGGGTCTTCATCTTCCATATTTGTGTAGTTAACTCTCTCTTGACAAAATTCGACATAGCCACTTATTCAATGAGACTGTAGTTTAATTTCCCTTTTAAAAAGGTAGGGGGTTAGTAACAAACAAATAATGAAGACTGTACCACTGTTGTTATATAATTTGCCATCGTGCTGTTATCGTTAAGACCCCAGCCTAGACAGCTCAGGTAGAGGATCGAGTCTCGTTAACGGACCTCGATACTTCACTCTTCTGAGAACTGCCTGGAGGGATCGCCCGGGAAGAGCGCAGAAAAAACACACACGGTCCTCCGGGTCTCTAATCTAAGGAGGTGTTGTTCTCTTCTCCTCCTGGGAGGGAAAAAGAAGGAGTATATGGCGCTAACATCATCCATCTCTTCTCGCTACGGTCCTATGATTATTTAATCCTTCGAGGAGCAAGGATTTATAGTGATTGATTTATGTGTGAGAGGTTCAAAGGCCATGCGTGATCTTTTGCAAGGAATTGCAGAGTAATGTATCAATCCATCCTAGTCCGGACCAAGAGGAAGAAAATCGAATTCTGAGTTCCAGAAGCACTTAAAAAATATGTGATATGGACAACATATCGTCGATAAACATGTAAAATGTAGAAAGTTAAAAAGCTGTTATAATTTTCATTCACAATCAGTGCATATCGTCAAATTCGTCTATACATGCGATTTTCTGCCTCATTGAATGGCTTTATTTTTAATAATATATATGAATAATATATTTTAATTAATCAAAAAACATCAGTTAGATTGATTATCTATAATTTATGATTATTTTTCCATTATGTACAAC
Source organism: Troilus luridus (assembly GCA_964056705.1). Classification (NCBI taxonomy): domain Eukaryota; kingdom Metazoa; phylum Arthropoda; class Insecta; order Hemiptera; family Pentatomidae; genus Troilus; species Troilus luridus. Next base: position 15,951 of record CAXKTH010000174.1, on the reverse strand, counting down.
TGTCGAACTTGGCATCTTCGTTAGTTTGCGTTGGGTACTTTATATGTCGTTCTCAAGGAACTGTTATCCAGTTCAGTATATTATCTACGATGTCCGGTACCCTTCGTGGATTAAACGGTACTTGTGTATTAGCCGGTCTGCAGGGAACTGTTATCCGCCATTGCTTTAAAATGAACAGTGATATTTCTGATACTGATAACACCAACCTTCTAATTCATATTAATGAAAATTGAAGTGTAATAATAAAATGCTAATTCTAGCCAAATAATTTTGGCGAAACCTCTTTTTATATAAATGTTTTCCCTCCACTAAGCCATCGAATTCCTCTCGTATCCAATCCCTACAATCCAAAATCCTTCGTAAAATCCTCAATACTCCTTATTTTGTTAAGAATAAAGTCATCCATAACGACCTTAATGCCCCATTTGTTGCTGATCTGGCCCGATCCCGCTATCTATCCTTTCATAACAAACTTCATTCCCACTCAAACCCTCTAGTTTCAAACCTAGCTTCCTCTTCAATTCCCGATAATCCTCCGAGGAGTCTGAGAAGAAGATGGCCACTTGACCTTAGTTGAACATACGATTTGAGTACTACCAGTGGGTAGTTTCTCTACTTGTCATTATATCATGTCATTATGTATCACTCAGCCAATTTACTTGTTATATTACTGTAATATAGTTGTAAATATCAATAAATAAATAATAAAAAAATAAAAAAAATTTTATTTAAGTTTCTAGGTCTTTATCTCCCTGTTGTTTTTCTGGTTGGGTCTAAACCTAGCCTTCCTGTGTTACCTTGGGCCATCCTTTCATAACAAACTTCATTCCCACTCAAACCCTCTAGTTTCGAGACTACCATCCTCTTCAATTCCACATAACCTTCCGAGGCGTCGGAAAAGAAGAAGGCTTTGTGATCTATCAAGTTTCTATTTGAGTACTTCCATTGGGTAGATTCTCTACTTGCCTTTATCTCGTGTCATTATCCATCTTTCATTATTTTTACTGTATGTGTACTATTATACAGTTGTAAATTTCAATAAATAACTTTTTTTTAAATGTTTTAATAATCAGTACAAATCACCTTCTGTGCACAACCCTTGTCGAAGAAATAGTACAGTCACTACTACGTATTAAACACAAGACCCTTCATGGGTTGTGGTGGAAATGTTTCTTTTTTTTCTTTTCTCTTTTGTAACTAAAAAAAAATCTTGTTAATAACTTATTGATTTAATGGCTTAAATAATTTTGAAGATCTAAATGAGCTTAAATAAGTTGTTACATATTGTAAAATATCTTCCAAAACACTTTTAAGTATATATATATATATATATATATATATATATATATATATATATATATATATATATATATATATATTATGCAACGTGATTACCTTGCCATTTACACATACTCTCTTCGAAACCAGAAGGTGGTAAAGAAGAATTCGAAGAATCCCACGGCTTTCGGCCTCAAAGCGGCGAAAAGAAATATCAGAATGTAATACCGAAAACCACAGAAAAGGAGACCGCTTAAAAAAGTATGAACACTTCTTGAGTTTCATTCATTTTTTGTTTCTTAAAAAAAATAATATACTTTCTAAGGATTCAGTATTTTTTAATGGGAAATATTTCAACAGGTGAGGGTGATTAGAAGGAAGTCAAAATTCATATATGGGATGGCCTGTGGTGTAGATTGTACGCTAACCACTAGCACAACAATCTACCATAGCCAAGATCGCGGGTAAGATTGCCGTTCTTCGGAAGGGACGTAAAACGGGGGTCCCGAGCCTCTGCGATGTCAGGTACTCGTTAACAATCCCTATCCTAATTAAACCTGCGTAGGCAAAATTTAGAGCTCCCACTGTAGCATCTTCCGATTAGCCATAGCAGCATAAAGTAACGTTAAATGAACAAAAAACCAAATTTCATATTCTTAATAATTTTTATTTTTTATTTTTTTTAATCCCTAACTGTGGGGTACGTTAAATTAATTTTATGTGGATGTGTAGACGCTTCCCTGCTCTTTCTCCAATATTCCTTCATTCTTACCGATGTTGCCTTTCTCCTCTCTTCAGAGATAACAATTTTCTTTCTAACCTGAGATTTATCTTGGTATATTTTATTCTTATCGTTTAAAAACTCTCTTAAGTGTACCGAACTTTTATTCTTACTCTCTGAAATATATAACTACTTTAAATCGAGTTCAACTAGTTTGAACCGATGACATATTTCAAATATTCGTTTTACCATTCAATGTTCAGATATTCATAGCGAATTACTATTAATATAATTTAAAGTTAAATATAATTTGTTAAAAATATTTAAAAAAAAAGAAGATTACGTTTTTTTTTAAATCGTTTCTCAATGTCGTTCAGTTTTTTGATGAAGGGTTTGATCAGAAACCAAATGCACTCATTATTTTTAAATTTGGTCCTAAATTATTTTTTTTTAATTCTTTAAATTCTTTCATTTCTAATATATCCTTTCGTGGCTCAACAAACCTCTATAAAACGGCTACTGTTCAGAAGCAGTTCATTCCTTACGATTTCCGATACCCAAGACACTTCGTAGATTATGTTAGTGGTATTTTACCCTAAATAAAAAAGTTTAAATGTTTGAGGATGGTCTATAATATTTGGAACGTTGCCATATTTTAAGCAAATTACATTTTGATCTCCGTGAAATAAATCAGTATACGATTTCACGCCAAAAAATATTTATATCCAAAACGCCTTTTTAAATTTTGAAAAGCGTACATAAAGACATAATGAGCCTTAGAGAGTAAATAAAGCCGACAGATAATATATTTTGTTTTATATCCGACAGAGCCTCCTGCGGCTAAGACCACGATGACATCTTTAATCGGATCAACCGGTCGACCCCGAAGAAGATTAGTCCTTGAGGAGTTCTCAGGACGAGAGTGCCGAAGAACACTCCCATTTCGAGAGCGATGGGATCTCTCTTAACCTCTCTCTCTTAAGGATTCTAGAGAACATGGACTCAGTTGTGGATCAGCTGATAATAACCAAGGACTTAAAAAGCCTTTAGTCGCAATAATATCTAGTCTCCGGAATATCCTATGTTGACTGTTAAGGAATCGTCTTAGGGAAAGGAGATTTCTTTGTGTCTACTTAAGGCAGAGAGTCTCTAACTATATACTTAAGTATTGTTTGTTTTTAGTATACCTCCTCCTACAACTATATATATCTAATACTATATAATTTATATGTTTTCAGAGTTATAAAATGGAATATTCTTGTAATAAAATCGACTTGTGAACCGCTGTTATGATACAACAGGTACAGTTTTTATGGCAATAGAATCCTCAATATCCTTTATTTTTTTAATCTTTTGAACTTAGAATTGTGTAAATTTACGCTGATGATTCATTTTAAAAAAATTCTGTACCACTACATCCAATAAAGGGTATTATAATTTTTATTAATTTATTGAGAATTTCCCCAAAGTTGAGTTCCGACCAAATTTTAAGATAATATTTTTCCCCAGGTTTTCATGTCAAATGCGTCTTCTTCATTAAGGTCATATCCTGCCATGTCTTCCTGGACTTGGCTCATCCATGATCTTCCTGGTCTTTTCTTCTTCTTCCTTCATGGTGGATGGCCATTTTGGGTATTCTATTCCTCTCCATCCTCAGTAGGTTGTTAAACAACTCTATTAATATTAATATTAATTTATATAACATTATTAAATGATATTATTGTTGCTTTCGACTCCAACTCGTCAGTACCTGAAATAGTGTAAATTAAAGTCCCGGATTTCAACACGAAAAAGATCCGTTAGGTCATGTTCATCTCTTTTGAGAATCAGACAAAATTATTATCAAAATCAAAATTAGCAACCATCATTTTAGACTATATCAAATTAAAGTAGCAATGAATATGATGTTTACACTTGAATAAAGTAATTATTTATAATTAATTGAGGCTTCATGTGTAGTATGACACCCTGGCAGTATATACATAATATATCTTTTATATGTTAAGAATTGCACTTGAATTGTTTCTAAGCTAACAATTGCGCAAAGAGATGATTTGACTTAGATCGTGCTCAATGACCCCCTATCAATATTCTAAAAAATCTCAAAATACTTTAAACTTTAAAAGAGATATGAACTATTAATTTAAATTCCATAAAAAAATAATCTCAAAAATAATAGCAATGACTAAACCAGCTGATGACTAAATGGAAGAAACGTTGAATGATTAGTTTTGTCCAGGATTTTAAAGACTTCTTTCTTTTCGGGATTTTTCCTATTATTTGTATTCTAATGCAGAAGTTAATTTCATGGAATTACATTTTAATCCATCAATTATTATAGTTAAATAGCTGTGTCAGAAAGTTATGTGCTGACCACATTAGATATTTTTAAATTACAAAACTTAACTGTTTATTTATAATTTATTTTTATTGATTGTTATTTTGATGGTGATTATTTTTCAAATATTTTTGTTTTGAAGAGAAAAGATTTGTCCTGGCCGGGATTTGAACCCGGGTGCTCTGCATTTCAGTTGCAGTACTCTAAACTACTGAGCTACTGGGGCTCGTATACAAGTTTTAAATACTTTTGTTTTGAAGAGAAAAGATTTGTCCTGGATACGACCCATTTCTTGGATGTCTTGGATACGACCCCTGGTAGCTCAGTGGTTTAGAGCACTGCAACGGAAATGCAGACGACCCGGGTTCGAATCCTGGCGAGAACAAATGTTTTCTCTTTAGTACAAAAATACTTAACTGTTTATGTTTTACTCATATACCTCCTTCAAAAGAAAATTATAACTCAAAATTTGGCATTTTTTGAGAGAGTTATATAAAAACATTCAGTAGCGATTATATTGGTTGAATGTTTTTAATTCAGGAACTACACATCTTTTTCAAACATTTGTTTTAATAAAGTAATATTTTTATTTTTTTATCATGTTTGAACTGGAAGTTTTTTTGGAATAATGACATTAGTTAAACTCAAAAAAGGTTTAAGCTTTTAAACATTTTCGATGGTAAAAAAAATAATTAAAATAGAAATGCTTTGGATATTTACCAATAACCAACTGTTTTTTTTTTTTTTACTCACATGTAACTTTCAAATAGTTCTATTGAAAAATTAAATCCTTTGATTTATGACGTTCTTTTGTACGAGTAAAGAGGAGTGAATGAGTCAGTGTTAGAGAGAAGTGGCGAAGATCCCGGGTTTGAATCCAGCTCGCTGGAAGTCATTTATTTAATATGTTAACAGCCGGAGAGGGATCCAATGGGATCTAGGACCCTTCTGGGGCGCATCCAACCCCTAGAAGTTGGTGCCAAAAATAAGGGGAGAAAATCTAGTGGTTGAGCTTGATATTGGACAAATGACCTCCCGTTCAAACCGTGCTCCAAGAAACAGTCTCTACCATGTACTGAACCCTAAATGAACGGTTTGTTGAGGAACATTTTATTTTTTGAAGTATACTTAAGTTAATACTTGCTTTAACTTATCCAAGCATTTTAAGATAAATTTAAAAATGAGTCCATCAACATAATTTTAACCACTTGTTGCTTTAATTATATTAGATACTAAACAATGTTTAATTTTATCTTAAGGCCCGTTTAACTGTTCCTTGACGTTTATGATCTAACTGAACTCATAATAAAAATTTTTCTTTGTCTTATTTTTATTCAATAACTACCAATCTCGCCATAATTCTTGACTAAGTACCACCGATAGTGGGTAAGAAAACACAGTTTACTCACTCCTATCTACAGGTAGCACCATGTTAGGGTTTAAAATAGCCTATGATTATCTGTCGTTATCATTACAAAAAATTGAAAGTAAAAAAATACATATTAAGCCTACCAGATGAGTAGAACAGTGTCCTCAACCTGGTTGGGGTTGTAGATGGTTCGATAGCTCTATCCATTCATCATGAACGGTTCACTAACGATCGAACGGCCTGTCAAGGCGTGAGGCATCCATATATAAACACTAACCGGGTATAAAATTAATCTAATTCATATTCTGAATTTAGATGAATATATTTAATAAAATACCTATAAAAAGTGTTAAGGATGGTTCTGATAAAAATAGACAATTTTGGTATACCATGTAAGAATGTAAAAAAAACAAAAGCATTTCCACTATAACTCATGAAGGCTTTAGGGCTAAGTACAGACAGATTTGTATACTGTTTCTAACCCTACAGTTGTGCAGCGAAGTGATTTGGCAAAATACAACTCGAACCGAAACATAACCCCTTAACATTTCTTGAAAATATGATTGTATTATTTCGGTACAACGAAATAGTTCTTCGAAACTTCAAAAACAAATCGATATTTCGAAAAAATGGTGCTGCATACATTTATTTTTCAAGAATAGTTTTTCAAATCAATTGAAGTTTTATATAGTGGAGGATGGAAATTGTCGGGCGGTGCAGTCAAAATATACACACAAATAAGATAACTTTTTTGTTTGTGCCGACGTTTCGACCTACTCTGTTGGTCATCTTCAGGGCCAATACGAGTGGCTGCTCAGTGAAAAATTTAGTTACATTATTATAATACATTTAAAATCATATTACATTTATAATATGTAATAATCATATTACATTTATAATCTTTAAAAACATTTATTTGAAAAGAAAAGATGTGTCCAGGACCGGGACTCGAACCCGGGTCGTCCAGATGGCTAGTCTGGAACTCTACCATTTGAGCTATCCTGGCCCCAATAGAGTTCCAGACTAGCGATCTGGACGACCCGGGTTCGAGTCCCGGTCCTGGGCATATCTTTTCTTTTCAAATAAAAATATTTAAAAATTAATAACAAATCAAATACAATAAATTATAATAATTATAATGACGTAACTCAACAAGATCCAATTAAAATAATGTTCAAAGAACATTCTTCCCCTCGTATACATCGTAAAATGCGAGAACGCGGGAACATGGGATCAGTGAAAAGAAAGGATATGACCACGACCGAGAAGCGTGCTTGATTAGGGCCTGGATAGCTCAAATGGTAGAGTTCCAGACTAACGATCTGGACGACCCGGGTTCTAGTTCCGGTCCTGGACATATCTTTTCTTTTCAAATAAAAATATTTAAAAAATAATAACAAATCAAATACAATACATTTATAATCATTTAAAATTATATTAAATTTAAAATCAGTTACATTGTTCACTGAGCAGCCACTCCTATTGGCCCTGAAGATGGCCTACAAAGTAGGTCGAAACCTCGGCACAAGTAATCTTGTTTGTGTTTTTATTTTGACTGCCCCCCCCCCCAACTATTTCCATCCTCCATTAGATCTTCAGTCAACTATTTTCCTCTCTAACATGAAGTTTTATAAAATTGGACGATAATGATACGAACACCGGTAGAACGACATATTGCAAAATTGACAAACTATAATTTGGATTTTTATGAATCTAAAATCAATATTTTTTCAAGTTCAACATGTAAACTTTTTTTTTTATGATCTCTAGTTTTGTAAAAAATTGAAGTTGCTTTTTTTTTGCTGTGAATCATTCATAAGATAGCTACTTGTCTAAAATATAATAAAAAATAAAATCTAAAAGGTCGAACCGAACACGATTATTCTAGTCACGGATCGGAAACATACCGTCAATTCTGTGCTCATTCTCTTTTATTTTTTTTTAATCATTATAATTTTGTTTTAACAAAAGACAAACAAGTTTACACGTCAGTTTCAGTAGCTATGACGCAATCTCAATCTCTCAACAACCGAGGAAAACATAGTAATTACCTGTAGGTAGCATAACAACTAAATGAATTTTACTGTATTTGTTGCATTTATTTTATTAATTAAGGAATAGGGTAAAGAAAAAATCGTAAATGTGTAATTTAAGAAATAAAAGAAAAAAAAACCCTATACCAACTCGTGAAGGGTCTGGGGTTCAGTACATGGTAGAGACTGTATTGTTTCTTAGACTACGGTTCTGCAAGGAGGTGACTTGTCCCAGGCCACGCTCAACCGCCAGATTTTATCCCCTTGTTTTGGGTAACCTATTTTTATAATATTTTATAAAGGCTGGGTGGGCCCCAGGAGGGTCCTAGATCCTATATGATCCATCTCCGGCTGCATAAGACTAAATAAAAGTCTTGCTTGCAGCGGGATTTGAACCAAGATTTCCGGCATGGCAACTCACTGCTCTACCACTGAGCCACTCCGCTCCCCCAATGCTCTGTAATACAGAAGTACCCCGATATTAATCCAGAAATCAAAGTTCAGTCGAGTACTTATTCTGTACCCCCTAGTGAGCCTGTTAAAATATTAAGTTCCCTCTAGTATCGTTTTCTGATATTGAATATTTCGCATTAAACTAAATTTTGAATTTTTTTTTATTTTATGATTGTTTTATAGATTATTTTTTTAATTTTTTAAGGAGGTGATTTGTCCTAGATCACGCTCAAACGCCAGATTTTCACCCTTATAATGGGTACCCAATTTATAGAGTCTGGTTTAGGCCCAGTGTCATAGATTCCATAGTATCCATCTCTAGCCACTAAATGATTAAATAAAATTCTGCCAGCGAGCGGGATTTGAACCTAGGACCTTCGGCATAGCAATCTAAAATACAATATTAAAGAAATACCAGAACAAAATTATAAAATAAAGTGTTTATCTATACATAAAAATGCTTTGTCCTGATTTGTACTAAATGACTGACTGAGGGATCAACGCACAGCCTAAACAGCTGATCGTAGAGAGCTGAAACTTGGAGGGTGTGTTCTTTGTATGATGCAGGCATCCGTTAAGAAAGAATTTTCCGAAATTCTACTCCAAAGGGTGTAAAAAAGGGGGGCAAAGTTTGTATGGGACAACCTGATTCCTTGGTCCAACCTACTTCAAATTTAACATAAACCTTTTTTAACAGAATTCATGAAAGACCTGTTTCGTATTTTTTTGGAATTGAAAAAGGGTTAGAAAGATATTTTGGCGGTGATTTGCTTCGAATTTGATATCAATACTCCTTAGTGTTTTTGATTTAAATTAAATTTTATTTTGACACATATTTGAAAACTCAATCTGATTTTATTCAAAAATGGTTATTCAATTATTTTGCTGCGGAATATAAATCCACCAAAATTATGCAATGGCACCAGATTGCAAGTAAAAACATTGCATCCCAATGTAATTGAGACAACTATAGTGACCGGTTGTTCTCGAGGAGAGTCTGTATTTATTCCCAGGATTCCTCTAACACCATCAAATTACCCCTTCGAATTCAAGAGAGAACAGTTTTCCATCAAAGTCTGCTTCGCAATAATTATAAACAAAACTCAAAGTCAAACTCTTAAGGTAGCGGGAATAGACTTGAGGGAAAGCTGCTTCTCTCTCTATGTCAGTTGTAAGTGGGATCCTCCGGAGTAAGCGCACAAAGTAGGTTGGTGATTCTAGCTCCCGAAGGAAAAACAAAAAATATTGTTTACAAATAAATACTGCGTTGGGTGTGTAGTATTTCGATCTCGTTGTAAAAAGAAATGACCCCCGTGTAACTTTCACCAGATCAAAGGCCGATCTTCCTGTTCACAAATTATATTTTCATGTTTATATATACTTTAAAGTATCTTATATTTGTAAAAAATATAATTTCAAAAAATCAAATAAAAAGATGGTAAATTCAAAACGGAACGAAATAATGGGTATTTATTTATTTTTATTGGGGTTTCGTGTATTTTACTTCAGTCATAAGCTTCGACCTATTTTATTGAAGGTTATTACTACTAATTATCTTCAACTCATTTCTAACATAAGTTCAAAATTCCGTTTATCCGTCATGGAAAATATTTCATCCTAGACTTGATTCGAACTTACGTCGCATCAAACGACCGGTTACTAAGGTGACACCTCAAACTCTTGTTCTTTTACAAAAGAGTTAGTTAAGTTAAGTTTCTTATCGGCACAACAATTTAGCTCTTAAGTGTCACCTCTGTAATTTATGTTTTATCTTTCACTTTTTATTATATTATATTATTTATGTTAAAAAGATTTCATAGGTATTCTTTTTTAAAAAAATTGAATGTTTTTTATATTCTGGTGCTGCTATTTCCCTGGATTTATGTTTATAAATTACACGGAATTTAAGCTATATACAGTAGAACGTTGATTATCCGGACGTCAATTAAGCGGAACGTCAATTATCCGGACTGTTTCGTAAACATTTCGGAAAATAAACATTTTTGCGAGTTGAATATTAAACAAGAATTTCATGACTTATTGATTTGTAGTATAATTTTACACAATAAAAAATTTCTGTTTCTGTCAGTTAAAAGATTAAAACCTTAATTATGTAACACGCTTTTATTATTTTATTATAAATATGTAATGATCTTACAAACTGCTGTAGGAATATTTTATAACCTTATTTTCAAATCTTTTAGTTTTTTACTGTATTTGTAGTTCAGATTCTGAGATTGAGTTTATTGAACTAATTTGGTGGGAAAATGCTTAATAGCTTCCCGTTTTCCCGGATTAGGTTTTCCTGAGAATTCTTCGATTTTTTCTACTCCCTTAATTTGCTTTGTCAGTCTGTTTTTGAACGTTCATTGTGACACACCAAAGTTTAGTTTTACATCAAAGTTAATTATCAAAGTGCGGAGTAGAAGATGATTTCGTGTTTAGTGATTCAATGTTTTACGAAACTATTGAAAAGGTCAAAAAGAAATCGTGTTGTTCTTTCCCTTGAGGACAAAGTAAAAATCATTAAGAGGATAACAAAATGAGAAAATCCTGCCCTTACCAACGATTTTAAATTCGGAAAATCGACAATTTACGACTTAAAAAAAATAAAAACTCTATCATCAATTTCACGTCAGTTATGGATAGTGAAGCTGGACCAAGTCGCCAAAAAGTGATGAAGAAACCAAAAAAAATTGAACTTGATGAAGCCTATGTATATAACCATCTATGTATGGTTTCTTCAAAAACAAAGTTTGGGAGAGCACTTATATGCGAGAAAGCAATCGATTTTAATATCAAACTGAACGGGGGTAAAGTGTTTAAGGCTAGTTCTTACAAATGTCTTATAACAATGTTTAATCGTATAACTTTTTTTTTTTTTTTTAATTTATTTTTGATATTTACAACTGTATAATAACAAAAAATACATCCAGTAAATAGGCTATGTGATACAAAATGACATGAGTAATGGCAAGTTGAGAAACTACCCACTGGTAGTACTCAAATCACTAGAATCGTATAACTAAAAATATATTTGTAACCAGTGTTTTTATTGATTCCTACTTCCAATTTTACTTTGTGCATAATTGCGTCGATTATCCGGAAAAATTCAGTATCCGGAATAGGCCTGACATTGATTAGTCCGGATAATCGACGCTGTACTGTACTACTTTTTATACTTTATAAAAAGTATCGCAAAATTAATTTAACCATACGGATCATTTAAGATTTTTCTTCCCAAAAAATATGCGTGTCTTTAATGTGATTATAAAAAATAACAATATTGAAATTAACAAGCTTTATAAAAAAAAAAATATTGTAAGATTGTAATTTTTTCACATAAATATTTAGAAAAAAAATAATATGGTCAATTAGATATATATTTTAAATGTTTAAAGAAAATTATTGCTTGGTAGCTGAGAGCGTCAAGAATTCTAAACTGACAGTAACAGATAAAATGTAATCTCTTTTCAGCCGTGAATAGAACCCTGGTTCATCCATACCTCCTGAGCCTCACACAGCAACTTACCTTCGCGGTAAATACTCATAGTGAAAGAACACATACAAATTGAGCGTAATCTCCCACAAGTAACTTCCCTGCACAAAAGTTGGCTAAACAACAGAGCAGATCAAACTAATTATTGAATCCAAGACCCTTCTAGGGTTCTAACGGAATAGGCTTTTCTTTATCTTCCACATTTTGAACTATTCGAGATCACAAAACAATATAATATGACCTTTTGCGAGATCTAATTGTAATAGCTATATAATTACTATCTCTAAAGTCCCGGGTAATAGGTGGTTAAGTCGAATTTTTTTCGAAATGAGTTTCTTGTACTTAAGGAAGCGGAATCGTGTCATTTTCTTAGTTTTGGCTTAAAATGGAGCTTAGCCCCTTAAGTCAAACTTGGCTTATTTTTTTTTTCTAAACCTCTTTTATTTTCATTAAATTACAATTACAACTCATTAGAACAATATAATATGTACATAAAAAAATCTTTTACCCGAAGGTAAAAAATTGGCTTGAAAAGGAGTTATTGCTTATTTTCAAGCCAAAAATTACGAGGATGCGAACTAACCACTTATTCAACTGGGCTGCAAATATAACCAAAAATTAATTTTAATTAGAGAAATTGCAATATATAACAATTAGAAATCGCTTTAAATTTCCTTGAAATATTTTCATGTACACCTTCAAATGGCGACTTGATATAACTGAAGCCATGTTGTTAACATATATATTTTGTGAAACCATTTGCAGTTTGGACCCTGCAATTAATCAGCTGTCTGGAAGTTTCGTATTGCACCAGTGCACGAAATTTAATGGGACCAAATTTGTTCATAGAATAGGGTTTGGAGTGGTTTCTTCAATCTTTTTGAGATAAAATCTGAACTTAAATTTCTGTTAGGCATTATTTTTATTTCGACTTTAAGCAAAATATTTATGCAATGGAATATTTCGAAACATCCCATCCAAGCATATTACGCTCTTATAAAGTGTATACCTTAAAGATCTCAACATAGATAGGCAATGCTTAACTCAGAAAAACATTTAATAGCAATATAATTTTCAAATAAAAGCTAAGATTTTTTACTGTAAACAGTATAGATCTTATCAAGTATTGAACCCAAGACCCTTCAGGGGTTGTAGTGGTACTGGGAAAACAATATATATATATATATATATATATATATATATATATATATATACAGCAACAGGCGCCATGAATTTTAAAACATTGGAGAGCATGTACTAAAAAATTCTTTCTTTAAGAACTCAAACCTATTTTTTCCCTATATGTATAAGGTCAACATAATTCAAGATTATTTTCATATTCTGGATCTGTCCTGATGGTGAATGAATTCTCGCAGTGTTGTTTAAGAGATTTAACTTTTTGTTGGGGATTTTTCCGTTCACATCTTAAAAAATGTTTTATGTATTTTCTGAGCATTTGGTTTTATATGTTCTAAGCTCCCAATTAGTTACAAAAGATTCATGTGCATTACAATCATATGGCCCATCTTGACTAATTGAGTAGAGCTTTGGGGCTTCTTAGAATTCCTCTCGAATCCAATCCTTACAATCCAAAGTCTTCCATGCTCCTTACTTTGTTACGAATAAATTCATTCATGATGAACTTAATGTCCAATTTGTTACTGATTTGGCCACTAGTTTCAACTATCGATAATGGGCGGCTGAAGAGAAGGTGGCTTCTACCAGAGGGTAGTTTCTCTACTTGCCTTTCAGTATTAAATATCTTTCATTCTATTTACGTGATGTTTTATTATTATACAGTTGTATGTTTCATTAAATCTTTCTTTTTTAATAAACAAATTTAAAAAAAGGTTTACAATGTTGAAACTAATTTTTAACTTTGTTGTATTGTTGAATATTGTAGCATTTCCGGAACCAACCCATATTGAAGAACTGCAGCCGAAGTTGAAGGATACGAAGGACGAAGGATGCAATTAAAAAACATCCTGGGAGCAGTTAGTGATGTATGGGACCATCAGGAGGCGGAAGAGCCGAAGATTACCACGGCCTCGAAGGATGAGCCGAAGAAGAAGAATGGTGTCTTATTAGTGGTGCCACCCAAGGAGGATATCTTCTGTTTGTTCTTCACTAATGGCTTCTTTCGGCTACCCTAGTTAGCCCTTTTCTTATTAAACCTTCAACCGTTTTCAGTTTTTTTTTTGTTTCACTCTAGCCGCCATTTCGGAAATTACATTTACACTGTTTGGAAAGCTTAGGTAAATAATTATAGGTTGGCGTGCAACCTCTTCGTTAGTCGGTTCCCGAACGGGTGCAACCTTATGGTTCAATCCATCTCCGAGTTTGGAAGAATTTTAAGGAGCTTCTAACGAAAGTGATAGACAATCTGTTAACAACTATAAGTAGACCTTGTGAATTATGCAGATCCTTCTGGAACCCATCGAGCCACTATAATGTGGGTACCCTTAAACGACTGAGTCTTGATAAATAATCGTAAAATATTTCAAATTATCTCAGCTATAATTATTGCTATGCAGAACGGCCCGGGTTTAAATGAGGCTGTAGCCTATAAATAATTTAATACAATTTAATCTTTTAATAAATTTATTGATAATTAGCATATCAATAATTTAATAATAAAATTAGTCATAGGATCTCCAGACCTTCCTAGAGCTCATTCAGCGACTTTTAACAGGGTACAGCCACTGTAAATAGCATTTTAGGGAGAAAAATCTTGCGGTTTAGCGTGATTTCGTACCGCCCTGCGAAACCGTTGTTCTAGTACAGTTTCAAAATGTAATGAAATCTGTATTTTTAAGTATCGATACTTTCCTCCTAACACACGGATTTTTGAATGAGTACGAGCTGCAAGATTCCTGGTATTTATAAAATACTTTAGAGATACACCGGCAGCCTTTAATTAGACAGCATGGACCGGGTCGGAGGCACGCGATACGCGACATAAAACTCGAAACGAAAAGCAGCTGATCGAGCACGTGGCCGCGCGCGTAGGTGAAACGAAAACAAACATATAATTATATGCAAATATAATTGCTCAGGAGAAAGTCGACACCTTACCATCCGCGAAAGGAGATGTAATGGCGCCCGTATCCTGGCATGTTATCTCTTGGGTAGACGGTCACATCAGATGGCCAGGACCACGCCGAAGACGTTGATGGATATCTTCGGCTTCTGGTATAATGACGGCTAATTAGTCCCTACTCCTATTGAGCACTTTCTTACATAATTACACTTAAGTAATATTTAACGAACCATAAAATCTGTTAATAGTAATAATTGTGGTAATGAATGCACGTTGCACAATATACCAGGTCAAGGAGTATGTTGCGAGACAATTTATATTGATTAACTATAATTGGAATGTTATTAATTTGTTCAATTCAAAAGATAATTTATAATAACAGTTTTAAATAATTAGTTGGATTAGTTACACTTGTATAATATACAGTTCTTAAGATTTATTGAGAGTATTTGGGTCTTTTCTAGAAGACACCCCACTAGTTTCTTTTAGTATCAGTTACTTTTATTTATAACTGTTATAACCTAATAGAAATAAAAATGTACAGAAAGATAAAATCATGTAGTTTACTTATAGTACATATGATTTACTAAGTCATTAAAATGAATTTCTTAGAATTGGCGAAAATAGTTAAAAATCAAGAATCAAGCAGAAAATATGCTCAAGATAATGGTATTATACATAACAGTTATACATAACAGACTTAAATAACCGTTATAGCAGTTATCAATAAAAGTAACTGGTTGGGGTCTTCTAGAAAAGACCTGAGTATTTTTGACACTAAACGTCTTTCATTTGAATATGACAGATACTGTTACCATGGTAACAGCTGTGAGAGAAGAACCGGGCAGGTTATTCTGATTTTGTAGTTCTTTAGTTTAAAAAGAAAACAGTTTTGTAAAAGGTGTGTGAAATGTTAACTTAAAATGTTGTTTTATAATGTTGATTGATTCAAATATTAAATTTATTGTGTGTCAAAATAAAACTAAACTGAGTTTCTCTCTGTACAAAAAAAAGTAAATTTATTTTCATTACAACAATAATTTCCTGTAACTGTTTTACAAACTCATTATACTATACATTCTTACCTGTAAAAAAATAAACAACATTCAATTCTAACATTTCAACACTATTTACAAAACTCGGCCATTTTTCTTTAAACTGTCCAGTATAACAAGACACAAATAGGAATAACCTCCCCGGTTCTTCCCTCACAGCTGTTA
>CAXKTH010000172.1:0-27421 GCA_964056705.1 Troilus luridus | reverse complement strand
GGTATGCCACACTTACACAAGGCCTATTTGTTAGCGAGGTACAACGCACAAAGCTCACAATCTAGTTAATAAAACAATATAAATATTAATAATAATAATGATAAAAATAACAATGACAATAGCAATAGCAGCAATAAAACAGATTACAATCAAGTAGAATACGTTTTCCCGCTCAGCGTTGAGATTGTTAACTGTAACAT
Organism: Troilus luridus; assembly: GCA_964056705.1. NCBI lineage: Eukaryota > Metazoa > Arthropoda > Insecta > Hemiptera > Pentatomidae > Troilus > Troilus luridus. Next base: position 27,221 of record CAXKTH010000172.1, on the reverse strand, counting down.
GAAACGTTTTGGTGCAGGTAATAATGATGACTATAAATTTGACGGTAACAATAACATAGTAATAAACAATTGTACTAGCTGTGGACCTGTAATGAGTTACTCACAAAAACAGCGTGGTAAGCGTCACGTTGAAGAATGGCAGCGTGTAGATCACGATCGTCTTCACTGCAGTGCACTTCGAAACACATTATAGGAGCAGCTCGGTGAAACAAATTATGAACTCATCACACTACCAAGCAAACTTGCATAAGCCGAAGGTACACAGATCAAAGAATGGCGCAGTGTCATTACAAGTTAAATGTACTGGATGTAGGATGAGAGTGAACGAGCTACTGTACATCAATTATAGTAGCACGTTAACAAGGTGAAGTAGATAAGGCAACACGCTCGAACAATGGAGCAAAAATATATGCAATAGCAACAACAACAGCAGAAGGTGAAGAAGTAAACACATTAAACAATAAGAGATGCGTATTAATAAGAACAAAATATTTACCATCTTGATCATAATAATAATAATCATAATCACAGTAATGCATTAACAAACTATTCTGTTTTTGATTTATCAAAATAATGTTAATAACTTTACTTCATCTTGTTATCAAACACACCTAATCTTAATAAATAAATATAATGATAGCAACTTACAATCAAGTAAAATGTATTGAAATAATTTTAAAGTGTAAAAATATTTATGGGCTTTATTAAGTTTAATCCGTAAATGATATATATATATATATATAAATTTTTTTTTTTACGTTATTGGTACTGTTTTCTGAATGTTTTTTTTGCTTCTTCTAAAAACATTTACGATCAGCATATGGGCGTTTTGTTAATAACAAAAGTTAAACATCAATGATATTATTGATGTATTAAACACTTTTATTTTATTTTTGTAAATTATAGTAAATAGCATATTTATATGGTTAATTGGGTGGTAAAAAAAAGAATATTATTATATGAAAGTAAATAGTTAATTAATTTTTTTTTAAATGAAAATAATCATTTAAAATTTAATAATTATTTGTAAGTGTGTGACTTTATGATTTTATTTTTATTTTGCATATAATAAATTAAAAAAAAAACAGAATTACTCAAGTAGTGTTTACTCACATATATTTACACACATATATATATATATAAATATATTTAATTTTCTTAATTAAAAACACTGAAAGGTAAACGTTATGTTACACCGATCATTACTTCGATATTTGCCGCGCAATATGACTGTACGAGATGCAAGTTGTGCGGCCGCGTTGCGACACTGTACTCCAATTGTGTACTCTAAGCTTGACAATGGTGTTCGTGTAGCCACCGAGTATACTCCAGACTTACCATTTGCCACGGTAGGACTATGAATTGATGCGGGGAGTCGATTTGAGACGCTGACGAATAACGGAACGGCCCATTTCTTGTAGCACATGAACTTTAAAGGAACGTAGCGTTACTCGAAACGAGACTTGTAGACACTTTTCTAATTTCATGGGGCTCATTTCAACGCCTACACCTCACGTGATCGTACCGCGTATTATGTAAAAGCGTTTAACAAGCATGTATAACAAATGTTAGACGTGGTCTCTGATTTATTACAAAATGGACGGTACAACCCACGAGAGTTAGAGGCATAACGGCATACCATTTTAGCCTAAATGCGAGATGTATAGCAGCATGTAGAGTAGGTAATCATGGACAACTTACACCAGGTGGCCTATGACAGTAGTACTAGTGGATTACCGTTAACCATCTTAGGTCCATAGGAAAATATTGCAAAACACATTAACAAGTAAATGATTGAGGAGTATGTAAAGACACACTACACAGGGCCACGCATGTGCTTTGTCTGTTGTGGTGGTATCAAGCCCGAAGATGCCCACAAGTTAGCAGATTAGTTCTTTGGTAAACTCTCACATATCAATAATCGCCCAGCGCTGCACACCACCCATGTTGGTGGAACTCATTTTATGTGTAATGAGATGATGGCGACGTCGAACACAGCCCTAGCATTTCCAATCTGTGGTACGGCTCACCCAGACAGTATTGCACTTCAGTTAGTACACAACTTGATTGGTCAAATCCGAGAAGCCAATTTGCCACAGTTTCTCGCTCAACACCGTAATCGTAACATTCCATAGCACTGCCTACGACACTTGATTCAGCTTCGACCATTTTACACCCCATATGAAGATACCGCATTATTGGGCTACACCATGGTAACCTAGAAGGACAACTCTCATTTACTTTCACCGTCTGATATTTCAATAAATAACAATAACAACAATAACAACAGTAATAACAGTAAAAACTCATCATAAAATTTATAGACCGCTTCGTTACTGCTTAGCCAAAAGTCGGCACGAGACATGACACAAACTCATTTATTAAATTATGTGCTCAGTAATTTTTACGACCTGTGCGATAAGTGTGTGACGTAGTAATAATTGTAAATAGCGAAAGGATAATTTAAGTCTTCGTTAACGATGATTCGTGATAGCACCACAAACAACGCATAGGATATTGGTCGTTATATGATTCACTTTGGTCATCGTATTCCGATGGAGGAGATGTTTGAGAGTATTGACAGTGTCACCCCACAGTCGTTACGAAGTACGTGTGAGAAGTATTTTAGCTCGGTCAAACCGGCGATTGCGTGTATTGGTAGCATGTCTACTTTCCCAAATTGTGAGCCTACTCAGCTAACACAACTTCGATTACACCCACAACTTCACCCTGACGATTTCAAAGCAGTGTAATTAAAAAAAATTGAAAAAATTTGAACAAATTAACTAATTAAAAAAATAAAGAAATAATTTATTATTTGATGTCTTGTAATGCATTTTAGTATACGTGTATAAAATAATATATGAGATAATTAATTACTTTGATATATTTATTAGTATTATTGTTCCCATGTGCTAATTTATCCTAATAATAATTATTACAATGCACACTCTATTTTAACTTTTTCTGCACTAAAAAGTAATTTTTGAGCAGTAATATATATATATATATATATATATTAGAATATTAATGTGATAGTTTTTCTCTGTAACTATTCTTTTTTCTTTATGATCGATAAATAACATTGTTTTACACGTCAACTATTGATAATATTGATAACGTTTCTAATAAGATTTTTTATTTAACATATATATATATATATATATTTACATAGCGATAGTTATTTTAGTTGCATAAAAATTATACAAACATTTGATAAACTAAAAGATATTGATGAGATGTCATGTTCAATATTGACAATGTTGAAAGAAAAATAAAATTTTACTAACTCGATTTGTTTTGCAATTATTTATATTTGTTTTTAAAATATTTTATTTTACTATAATCTTTTCTTTTCTTAGTTTACAGAATACTTAAAATATAGTGTAAAGATTATTTATTATTATTATTTTTTTTTTTTTTTGTGAAGAAGGAATGAGTGAAAGTCCTACACCAGGATTGACGGTAAGCGAGGTATTGTCAAATCGCAAATCATTTGCATTACGTCACAGTGCACATCATTCAGTTACACACTAGATTACTCTATCACCGCTGAAATTACTATAATAATAGTTATATTAATAATAAACTGCATAGAGATGTCCAACACCTACACGTCGAGCTCTGCGCCTATCTACTTCTCCGTAGCTTGACTTAGATCAGCATTATTCATAAGACACTCATAATAATGTTGCAAATAACAATCATTGTTAACTAAGAAATATTACACCTACTGCAATCTGTTAAAGTTGTAACGATTACAATGTTGATAGTAATATAAGATAAACAAGTCCTTAGCCAATTCCATGAATATGATGAAGTTCATAATAATAATAATAATAATAACAATAATAATAATAATAATAACAATAATAATAATAGAAGTTGTCACCCTCACCTCGATCTTCACCTTCACCATTACCAAGTGGAAAAGCTCACTAAAGCACAAAGCAACGATCGTTTCGCGAGTAGTAAGTGAAATAGATAAAAGGCAGCAAAGAGACGAGTATAACAAACAAAAGCGTCTAGACCAAAACAACATGCCTGTAAACTGTAAGCGAATAAGAAACATAATTAAGGCATAAGGCATTTCTTCACACTTTTTAAGTTAAACCATTATTTCAATAATTTTAATCGTCGTAGTAAATAATTTAGAAATCATCTTCTCAAGTGTAATAATAGTAATAGAAGTAGTAGCATTACTAACAAAAACAGTAAAACTAAAAGTAATTATCATTCAAATAATAACATTAACAGTAGGTGTGTAGTACAAACATGGACAATAGTAATAGTGTTAATACTGACGACAAGATCGATTTATTTTACAAATGTGAAGTATTAAATGAATAAATATGCCAACAAAACAAACACTAATAGTAGGTAAAGGAACAACAAGTGCATTAACAATCCACTGTCGCCTCATAAAAATAGTAAAAACAACAATAACATTAACATTAATAATAATAATAGCTACAGTAATTGTAATAATAATTGTAAATGAAAAATTCGCCATAAAAAGTACTTTCATATGCGGAGTTGCAACGTTTATCTGCTCAATGAGTTCCTTGTCCGTTAAGCGGATTCCCACCACGATATCGAAACACTATGGGTGGGTATTATTGCAATTACTGCTCCTACTCGGTCTGTGAAGCATGTTATCGTCTTATTCCTCCTTCACTCTTACGTAACAATATCAATAACAATAACAATAATAGTAAAACTTGTAGTAATCAAGATACGGTAAAGGGCAATATTTTGACAAGTAGTGCAAACTTGTAATGCAGCCCGTTGTCCATATTATCTTCACCTGTAGGTGTAACCAACAGTTACATCAATGAAAGGCAAGACACTTACAAATACAACGCTAATCAATTACACAGATAACAATGCCACAAGTCAACATCAATAACAAAATGTCATTTATGTAAAACAGGAAATCTAATTTACGAAGAGTTGCTCTTGCATGAATGATCGTGTGAGGGTCCATTGCCGGCTGTGCGTCTCAAGCGAGGTGCCAATATAGCCTATGAGACTAATTTGCTGCAGCGTTACTACTACATTAAAGAGCAGCGAGAAGTACGAGCTAACAGTACATAACCATTGATAGCGCATTATTATGGGATGACTCGTACAAGTGCTTCAAGGCAACAAAAATAGTTACACTAATAAATAGCTGACGTAGTTTCTTTACCTAACGAACTTGTTTGTTTTGACAACCGACCATATTGTGTATTATAAGGTTAATCTTTTATCTTTAATGTAGATAATCATCGATTAGTAGTGCCGTGTGTGTGATGTGCTGTCTCACTAGTTCCAACAACAACAACAATGAACTCAAGACAACATTTGACTTCGTGTGTATAACAGCTCTCTCAGTAACACATTTCGTTTGGTAAGAATAACACTAATGCTAATAATAATAATAATAATAATAATAATAATAGTAATAACCCTCACAATAGCAACACGAATATTAATAATATGAATGATGTTATGTACTATGCATATTCTATTACACCATTACTCATCTGGAAATGTCCATCATCTTTGCCCGCATTGCATGCCAAACTTTTTGCCTTACACGTTCCTGAGAAAAGCTATCGTGATCATCACATTCACGCATTTGTGTTATATGAGTTGAGTTAAATTTATCGTAAAGCTACTACACAACTTGTACCGATGCATGGAACGTCTGAGCCTTTGCGTTCTTCATTATCATAAATCAATAATAATAATAATAATAGTAACAACACGTTTACACATCACAGAGAACACTATAAGAGTAAACTGGTTACACATATTCCGTTATCCAGTATGAGTAGTGTAAAAGTCTTTCCATCACAAATGCTGAAGCCACTACTAGTTGTCAATGTTATTCGCAAAGACAATGACCGTGTTAGTTGTAATACTTCTGATAGTAGTATCAACAGTAATTTACTTTCTCATGTTAGAATACCCAAACAATTATCATTAACTCTTCACACTGAAAATAGTAAACACAAGCGTAATAAAGGAAATGTAAAACTTATAAAATTAAAAACGCGCACTCGATTGTAAAAATAGTGACAACAAAAGTTTGTACAAGGGATATAATAATAATAATAATAATAATAATAATAATAATAGCAAACGTCACATTACAAAGGTAATAGATAATAATAATAATAATAAAAACCACAACCAAAAACAACAAGAGCTAGATAAGAATAATCCTTTTGTAATTCTACTAACATTGGCCAAAAAAGTAAACAGCCATAACTTGGAAACGTAAAGTGTAATCAAGGCAAACCGATTTACAATGAGTTAGATTGCTAAACCGCTGTAGTAGTAGCGCACATCAAAGCAGGCAGACATGTAGCCGTGTTTGGAATTGGCTGTAAACATTTTTTTGTACACCACGTCACGCACAGCAGCTCACTACTTCGTTATCCTTTGTATGTCATTGACCCCATACGTATTACCCACACACACTCCAATTAATCCAGTAAAACCATTACACTATTGATACTTCGATAATTACGATAGCTTGATGCGTGGTTGTAAAGACAGCATCATAATAATAATAGTAGTAACAACAACAACAACAACAACAACAAAAACAGTACAGCTTTATTGAGCACTCAAAAACAATTAAATCATTGTGCAAAAGCTTCTTCTACTTGAACAAGTAAAACACCAAGAGTAATGCACATAAATCCGCTTAGTAATAATAATAACAATAATCAAGTAAGCAATAACCTTCAAGACGATAACCTTAGCAACAATATCAATAATAAACTTAATGTGCTAGATGATGTTAAGAAAGCAAATACACTCTAGCAAACAGCCAATGAAGCACAAGGCATCAAGATAACTCGCTGAAGAAGTTTTCACCTTAGCGATAACATCATTGACGATGATGGTGAAACTGATACTAACATCATACACACTGTAACTCCAACAATAACATTTGCCAATGAGGCACTCCGGTAAACCGTTTTAACCCGATTACAAAGTGTGGTGCGACGTCACACTCGTTCACGGTGCGTACGCTGAAATCATTTGCCATCTTTTTTACGAAGCTAAACTAGTGAAGCGGAAGCGTGTCAAAGTAGTCATACAAAACACAATAAGCAATCCGTACACAACGCACAAGGACAAACTACACTTCATTCAAATTTATTTGTATCTAATTAATAACAATATCAATAAATAGATTAACAATAACAAATAAAAAATGATGAGCAGCAATAACAAAAACAATTGTTGAAGTCGTTGCCTGTAATTGTTGTGATTCACAATATTGATCAGCTTTCTGAAACGGTTATGCAATACTTGGTCATGCTGTGTTCGAAATGAGTTCCTTTGTCTCATTCCTTACAACTATTGTGCTCCTTTGATGATCCGTAATGATTAACCATGTCTGGTATATGTGCACCTCTTGCCCAACTGCTTCATATACTCTCGCCTTCTCTAGTAATACACGAGTTACACTCGCTACTGCTGCCTCGAGTACATGAGCATCAACATTTATCACCGTTACATTTACTCACTCAGTATGAAGGTATTACGAATAGCGTTACTAATGAAAATGCTGGAAGTCACGTAAATCGTTCTTCTACTCGGTCTGCACTACAACCAATATCGCATTCTTTACGAAATGCAGGATTCAATAACAACAACAACAGCAACAATAATAATAGTAGTAGTAGTAGTGTTATTTTTAATGGTATTACAATGGGTAGGCGAGGTAAATTAGCTGCCCATGGCACCTCTGCCCCGTTACATGATACGATGCGACGTATCTTGCTTAGTCTACCAGCCACGTTTACATAGTTACTTAACATTGTGCTCGCCACACAAGACGAGGCTGGGGATGGGGTTTACCTTTCTCTCTTTCATCATATGTAGCAATTTGAGAAGAACGGGTTAATGGTCTCTCAAGCACGATTGAAGAAATTTTAGCAGTAGTTAATATCAAACCGTTTAGCGAGTTACAACAGCGCAGAACACTCGTTAGTGATTCATCAACACCGTCGCTTACAACGTGTATTGGATGAGGTTAATGTGATGCGAACAAATAAGAACAACCCTATCAATACTGATACAAAGGCTGATCTTATTACTAATACTACTACAGTTATCAATAACAAAACCGTCAATAGTTCATATATACATAACAACGTAGCGGATGTTACACATTAAAATAATCAGTAACGTTACTGAAAAAAAAAAAATAATATATTTAAATATTTTATTTTCTTCATCCTAAAAGTAAGCTTTTAAAAAAAAACAAAACTATTGCTTATAAGCTAATATCATATAATTTTTATGTGCTATTTATGTTCAGTATTCATACAATAATTTATGTAAATATACATTCGCTATTTTTTCTTCTTGATTTTAAAAAACATTATCAAAATTAGTAAACACAAGTCAATATACATACCTATATATATTTTTATCCATAATATAAACGTTAATACATCTTATAATTTCAAGTTTACTTTCACTTTTTTCTCTTTTATATATTCACTGAGATGTTAGATATTATTGACGCCTTTGCAGAGCTGGTGGTGTGTGTGGTGTTTAACTTACCACACGACATAAACGCACTTTCATCTGATATAACCACAGATGGCAACATTACAAATCTAAATAATAACAATAATAATAATAACAATAATAATAATAATAATAACAAGGCAATGCGCGTGAAGAAGAAGAGAAAGCTGATGATCATGACAAAGTGTTGCTTACACGCGAATGATTATAATAACAATGATAACAATAATTAGTAATTAAGCTCTCCGTCTCGAAGCAACGAGGATAACGAATCACAAAACGAAATTAATGATAAAGGTGAGAATAGTATTCGTGTCTCTGATTCGTAAGATGAGAGTAATATGATTATTAAGAAAAATTACAGCATGTACAATTCTGCGATAAGCACCAACACCGCATTCAACTACGCCGATTCAATTCATGAATTATTGGTGAGTAACTGAAACAATCACTTTTCACGTCCTTGCAGTGCAAATTCATTGTAGAGCGGTGCAGCAACACCGATCATGTACAGCACTAATCAAAGTAACAACTGCTCCAATAATAACAGTTTAAATACAAATTCTACTGTTCTTGCTAACAATAACAATAATAATAATAATAACAATAATTACAGTAATGTTGTTGAAGGTACTAATTGTGAGAACAAGCACTCTTTCTGGTATAGGATTGTCAATGCACCACGTTACATTACTCAAAATAACAATAATAAACATACTACTACTACTAATAATAATAACAACAACAATAAAAATAATAACGATAATAATAATAATAATAATAATAATAATAATATTATCCATGAGCAGAATCAGACAACAAATCTGAACAGCGTACAAACAACTTCCATGCCATCGAGTATTACATCGCATGCCACTTCCTCCAGTTATGTTCAGCTAACCGAGGAAGAGTTAATGTTGAATAAACTAATGGTACATAATGGCTAATATTGTCATTTGCCCTCGTCTGCGTCTTCCTTTTCAGCGGTTACTGCTAATGGTAACACAACGGCAGTTATTCTTTCACCCGTTCAAGTTCGTCTTTGTGATAATCATACTCAATCAGAAGAAACGTTGTCGTCATCATAACAGCATTAACAATAAGAACATCAACATCAACATTTATAAGCAAAGCAAGCATTACACTTGCATGACAGTTCAATTGTGCCTTCTACACCTTTGTCATCGTCTACAAGCACACCCTGGCATGCTACACAGACACAAAGCAACGCCATTTACTCCTTTGTCACCACACCGTGTACATCTTCACACTTGGATCATGAAAGCCAAATGAGTAATGAAAACAACAATAACGATAGCAGTAACATTACAAACAACAGCAACATTAACAGTATCAACTATAATACTACTACTACTACTACTACTACAAGTACTACTACAAGTACTACTACAAGTACTACTACTACTACTAATAATAATATGAATATGAATGTTCCTGAGACATTGTTAGAGAATAACGCTTTATTGTATGCAGATCCCAATAGTGATTTATACTTCAATTATCATTACTATCACGAACATTATAATGCAAACGCAAATAATATAAAAGCCAACGCAAATGCTGTTAATAATAATGATGATGATGGTAATAACAGCAACAATAAATATAACGAAGATGAAAGGCATTCGTAGACAACTTAGTAAACTTCAACAATCCCATTATAATCATCTACAATTCTTAATAACACTTTGTCGACGTATAATTCACATAATGATGGCTTAATGCGTTCAGCACTTGAAATGAATGCATCACAATCAGACAAAGCTCAAGAGTACAACTCTGCAAGCTCGTTTGATGACTTGTTTAGATCATAACAATTTATTCAAGCAAAATAAAAACAACAACATACATACGTTCTATAATGTTCGAATTGAGTTTTATATCACACATTGATTGATATATATGTTATCTCAATAAATAATTTTTTTTATTTATATGTATGTTTTCAAGCAAAGCTTACAAATCTATACATAATATATAAACATCTATATGTTTTTATTCTCCGTTATAAACAAATATAAGTAAATAAATATAAATAAATAAATATAAATAAATAAATAAATAAATAAATAAAAATATATATATATATATATATAAAGTCAAGTTGCCTTTTTAAAAAAATTTATTAGGTGTTATAAAAAATTTTTATTTATAAAAATATATGTGTACAAGACGTTTGTTTATTCATTATTAACTATTTCACATATATGTATACATACTTTATTTATTTCATAACTATCTTTAGCGAATGGCAAAAACATTCAGCAATGTTGTTGTAACTAACAAATTGTTATTATACTATATATATTTCAAAATTTTTTTTCGTACTATATATATATTTTTTGCACATTTTAACATATTGCTAAATATTTTCTATATATTATTTTTCTTTTCCGTTCTATTTCCAGTTTATATATATATAAAATTATACATATTATACATATATATATTCTTACAAATAATGTTGTTGTTGTCATAAACATATTTATAGAGCTTTGTCACCCACACCCACACACACACACACACAGTAAGTAAAAAAAACAATATTTGCGAGTTCCTCTTATTATCTGAAGCATATAAATCAATTTATTAATATTAGAAAAAAATAGATAAATAATTATTGACACTTATGCAGTACATAATAACTTTGTTGAGCTGAGACATGTATGTAGTCAAATTCAAATTTTTTTAATCACTATATAAATATTTTGACTTGATTTCCGAGTGAAAACTTTGATGTTCGTAAAAAATGTATTTAGGTTATTTATAGTATAGAGTTATTTTAAATTATGCCACCTCTCACATAGCATATGCAGGATAATGCGATTTCAGTCGATGAAGTTAATGTTAACGCTCATACATATCGGTAAAACTAGCAACCTCAACATCATCACCATCACCATCACCATCATCATGACCGCCACAATTAGTTAAAACAATTGCCAAAATAATCTTCATCAAATGACAATAACAAGTTACATTAATATATCAGAACAGGCAATAACACTAATAGTAATAACAATATTGCTAACGCTAAGAACGTCAAAACATTGCGATACTACAGTGAAAACAAATAATTACAAAAACCTAATTCTACGAGCAATAATAGGTAAAAGAATATAGTAAGTAAAAACTCAAATATGAGAGAATCTAATAATATTAACAATAATAATAATAATAATAATGTTAAGAAGAAGGAAGAAGTTTAGAGTATACGAGCTCAGTCGTTACAGCCTATACCGTTACACCAAGCAGCTCAAACACACTTTATTCCACTACCACCCATTTACGAACCTCGAAATAATGGATTATTGATGTTGCCTACAAAAAACTCATCACTATCCAAACAATCTAACCTCGATGTTGATAGAAAAAATAAAAGTAATAGCAATAATAAAAAAAACAATAACAATAATAGTAAAGCGTAATTGCAAGTAACAAGTAATAAAAAGAAAAATAACAAGAGGAGCAACAACAATGACAAAAACAATATTTCAAAATAAGAATTGAAGACAAAACAGTAACATTCACACCATTCGCGTAGTTGATCAGAATCTGTTGCTTCCCGCAAAGAGAACCGTCATGCAACAAGTCACTCTCTACGAGCGATGCTACAAATACAAAAGTCTCCACGTTACTACACTCTTTTAAGATCAACCATTGTCAACTCCAAATAGAAAAAATCCCATTAACATGAATCGCCTGAACATGTTAATAATAATAATAATAATAGTGATGGAAATAAGTTCAATAAAAATGTTGACGAGTAATAAGTGAAGGATAATGCAATGCGTAATTAATGATAAAACCTGTCATCGACTCTTTCTCATCTGTTTTCGCACAAAACGGACAAAGATGCTGAAAGACAATGTAGCAATGCACATCATTCTCATAAAGTGAAGTAAGCAAATGAAATCAATTAAAGTAATAACGTAGAATAGTACGTCAAAAATCAGTCTGGGTAAGGCAACCAATCAAGTCATTAGGTTTGCAAACATGAAAAGTAGCAAAAGCATCATGAAAGTAACAACAATATAAACTAATATTAACATCATCATCACCACCACAATAGTAAAGCTTTTTTTTACCGTATTCCTGTTGATCAGCTTTCTACGCTAACACAAACGTAGTTACTTACAGCTGATAACACTAATACTGCCAACAATAATGATAATAGTGGTACTACTAAAATGGCTAATAACATTAGCAAACACAATAAACCAGTTGAACAACAGCAGAAACGTTAGTAGTAGTAGTAGTAGCAATAATATCAAAAAGAGAAAGAGAAGAAACTGTAAGATTACCTTTTTGTCAATTTGTAAGATGATATACAGTTACAGTATGATGATAGCAATAACGATTACGGCGAAGATGAAGTTGAAGATGAAGAAGAAAAAAGTAAAGATGCAAATGAACAAAATAAGAACAAAGTAACTGAGTTACGTCATAATCACAAGATAAAATAAGTTGATAGCACAAAAAAGAAGTGTGTTAGAGAAAAGTAAGAAATTGGTAACACGAAGAAGCAAAAGTTGAGAGCAAAATCAAAACGATAACACTTCTGAACTACGCTACAGTTTCAACACAACATTGCTCGTACCATGATAAAGCATGACAATGATCGTTTACACGGGTTATTGAAAAAATATAATAAGCTGAAAGCACAAAACAAAGAAGATGCACGTAAACTGTTTTGTCACACAAACCCATTTTGTACTTCGCATGGTCAATTGATATCACAATAAAGGCAACAGCGTACTTCCTCAAAGAAAAACAATAAAAAAGAATAGTAACATCAATAATAATAATAATAATAATAAGGACAAGAAGATAGAGCAACGTGTAAAAAGTAATAATAGTAGAAGCTGAAAAAAGGGTAAACGTCCGACTCACACCTAGTTTCTTATTGAAGATGTTGATGAGGATACAGATGACAATGCGCTTTTTTGAGATAACTATTAATCATGAGTAAACAACTAACGTACAATTACCATTACAGCCCAAGGAAAAGAAGTACATAGTGATAATAATAGTAGTAACTACAGTTATAACAGCACCAAAAACAAGATGCATTTAGAGTTTGTACACAAACCTGTCTAGAAGTTTTAGCGGTCAATCTTGGACCGGGTGTTAGACCCTTAGACTGGTTACACTCTCATGCACTTAGCGGTGCTAACTCAAGACATGGATTGTATTCGTATTTGTCTTAATTATGGTTCATAGGTGCATCGGGTATAGGATGAACAAGGAGATACCCCACTAACGTTGGCAATGAAACGATTTCCTTCGTCTGTGAAGGCGCTCTTCTATAATGGACAGAACGTTTGTGTTAATAAGCCGTTAGGTCTGCACAGGCAATCTTCTTAATAGTCAACACAGGTCTAAAAATGAAAATCGTAGTAACATCATAACAGTTTATAATAAAAATAAGACTAGCGTAATATATTAAACTCACGTATTGAAAAGCCATCATTGATAAAGCGATTAAGTAGCGTACGAAATATCTTTCATCGGAAAAGTACTATCAAGGATAACAATAATAATAATAATAATAATAATAATAATAATAATAATAGTATTAGTAAAAGTGTTAAGAAAAACAAGAAGATGAACGCTCGTGTACAGAGTCGCTAATTATAGTTATAGTCACAATATTCACAAACACTAGTTCATCGTGCAGTTACCGCAGATTAATTTACGCCTCCTTGGCCAGAACGATTACAATTTATTAAACTGTTAGTTAATGTGTACGGTGTAAATGCTGGACAAAAAGATTATTACGATTTTACACCTGCCATGTGAGCACTACAACATTAATAGTATCTGCTGCCATAAAGTGAGTTTAAATCACTTATGCGTTATCTCAATCGCGCTGCTCGTGTGGCACTATATGAAAACGAAGTAAACAAAGTAAGTGATTTAGGTTATGATGCCATTTTACGGTTGGCTGGGCTGCCTGAGCCATCTGTGGCAAGAGCGGTATCGTAGACCGCTTCTTCACCGTTGTCTTCCTGTCCATAACATGTGTAGTACAAATAAAGACAGAATAATACGCATAAATTGCTACAAGTCGAGAAGTCGTCATTACAATTACCTTAACATGTTCAAACTCAAAAAGGCTAGCTTGCTAATCATGATCATATTCCTGATAATAATAATAATAATAATAAGAGCAATAACAGCAAGAATGGTGTCTTGTAGTCATGTTTGTAATCTTCAGCACTTAATCAGACATCACGTCAACAATGATGTTTGAGCACAATTCCAAAGTAGAATCTAAACTGCTAATCAGCATGTAATGATGTAAAGTTATCCACACAACTGTAAAGTTATCATAGCAATCACAAATCAACACTGTCGTAAAAAACGCAAGTACCAATAAACATGAAAAGCAAAATCAGTAAAGCGAATGCAAAGCATAAAACGGACAACGCAAATTCAAGAAGCACATATCTGAAATAAAAAAAGTAAAACGTGAATGGAAAAGACAGTAATTTTACAAGTATTAGCAGCATAAACTGCTCACACTCTGCTCAATCATTATTAACATCATTACAAAGTCCACTAGCACGAGTGTTACTGCTGTTTGTTGTTTTCATTTTGCACAATGTTGAGTTTGTCTTTGACACCTCTGCTCATTTTGTGCATGTATACCGTAATGAGTTTTGATTTCGCATAATTAACATGATATTCAATGGCTGAAGTGGTAGTCCTTTTTTTATGGCATTTGTGCACTTGATCTGTCTTCTTGTAGGAGTCATTATTATTGGTTATTATATATTTTATATGTTCTTGTGTCAATGATTATTGTGTTATATATGCAGAATTCCTGCCTTTGGTGCGCAAAGTCAATATGAGCTGCGTTTCTGGACACATGGCTTTGCTGCGCAAGAAATCAATTAATCCATGAATAAACCTAATCGATCTCGTCTCTTTACAGTAACATTTGGTGTGCTACATGGTGTATTAATTAGTTCATTGGTGTATAATGCACTCATGCACTCGTTTTGACCGGGTCAAGTATTGTGAATGGCAATACAACCCACAATGGGTATACGCATAATTGACTCAAATTCAATTAACAGTATTAACAATGCCAATACTGAAATACTGTTCTTTAAACAAGAGTCATGATCAACTAATGCTCAATGACGTATTGTGTGAAGTGTAACACTTGGGTTAGATTGACTGGCTATTTGTGTTTTACTTAACATGATGTATGAGCAGAGTATTTTACACCTTTACTTACCATCAAGCAAATACGCATCATTTGCCAATTGAATTGATGATAAACGTTTTTCGCTTTATTTGTGAAAACAAAACAAAAAGTATAAGTAAAAAGCCACACAAGTAAATGATGATAATAATAATAATAGTAGTAGTAGTAGTAATAGTAAGAAGTAATAATAACAACAACATCAACAGCAGCAGCAATGATAACAATAGTTACAAAGAAATGCCAGCAAAGAAGTAAAACTAAAACATAAATTTAGTTTTAGAACATTTACAAATTATTTTGCACATGCACGTCTACTTCCCGATAATATCATTAACCAACAGGATAAACATCAGCAACATGATCGACATTGATGTACACGCTCAGCTCGTTCAACACAAACGTTTATTATTGCAACTTTTTGATTAATGTTGTTTGCTGGATGAATACTTATTGCTATTCCGTTTATTGTTGTAGGTGTGACGAGCTCAGCACCACATCTATTTCAGTAATAATCTATTACAGTATCAAACAACAACAACAACAATAATAATAATATTTATATTAACAGCAATAATAGTAATATTAATATTAATATTAACAGTTATACTGAAAACATCAATATTAAGAAAAATTATATTCATTGTTGTGCTGCCATTTTGTTTGCTTCGATTAACATGAGTTTGTTATGTGGTGCATGTTTACAGGACTGAAACTGACCAACTTTACAGAGCCATGGTTTATTTTCGTTACCAGGAACATTCTTCATCGTCCACACTTCGTGATTGCTAATTTTGATATTATGAATTTGCTGGACGTGTAGTTTGCGAAACTTGATATAGAATTGGCGAGTGTTAGTGCTTACCTCAAATCCAGTTAAACAAAGTCGAACTGCCTTATAACAAGTAATAGATAGAGATACGTACCCCATAAATGTACCAGCTATTTTAGTAGCAATCATTTTCACTTTACCAGCAATCTTAACCGCAAGTTTTATCTGTGTTGCTGTTGCCTCTACTTCATTACATTTTGTACATTTTCCTGATAACATAAATATGCAAAATGATAACGATAATGATGTTATAGATGACTAAGTTCGTCAAGGTATGCACGAGACGAAGAGATTGTCACAGTGACAGTAGTGACGGTGTGGAATACACCTATTTAAGTTTGATGTTATTTCACCGTTATTAGAGTTGTTACACTATTACTTTGCTGCTTAGCTACAGGAAATAATGTTATTGTAACATGTTAAAAAACATTGTAATAATAATAATAGTAATAATAATACAACATATGAGGATGTAAGTTGCAATCATGTAAAAACACAATAGGTTTGACATGCTGCAGTTAAGCAGCTCTTATAATTTCTGCGAGAGACTAAGTTGCTTGACTTTTCAGATCAGCCCTCCTTTGCAAAACATATAAGTACACGCAAAAGTAATATCACTAATGTAAAAAAATAAATGAACAATAATACAACACCTTCTTCTTAGTCACTTTCTTCTTCTTCTTATTCTTGTTCTTCTTATTGACATGACAATTGTGAAGAAGAGCGTTAACAGTGTTCCTAGTCCAAACGAAGAAAATAAAGAACAAAACAAAAATTAAAGTAGTAACTGTTACTTTCAACAGCGTCTTCTCTGTAGACACTAGCACTACTTACAGCCTTTTAAACGGTGTTGCCTCGTAATGAAAACAATTCATCTTGTTATCAAGCAAGATAGTATCATGCTATGAAAAAGAATGCAATACACAAATAACAAGTTTTAACACAAGAAATGAGTAAATAAAGAGAAGAGAAACAATTACATTAACTTCTTTGCACATACACTACGCAGACTAAAATCAAAGCTTTTCGTTGAGTAGTTAAAACAAGACTATTATATCGTTCATACAAGTAACAATTATACCGTAACGAAATGTTGGCTCGAGGTGTAGAAAATAATGTTCAATATAAAGTGTTATCGAAACTTGACAGCTATAATTATAATGATATGTATGGGCTGAAGAAGAAGAAAAAAAATTAAGTGAAAAGCATTACCGATGAGGGCCAAAAAATTTATGGTCAAATAGTACAACCTACATATTATGTTACTCCTCGTCATAAGTAGCCCTTGTTACATCGTTTGAGTAATTTAACTAATCAACGCATGCTAAACAGAAAGAGGCAATATTCGATTCGAAAACGTGAGCAAGATTATTTACACGCACTTGACAAGTGGCGTCAGAAATAAGTGAACTAATGATAACCACAAAAACAACAACAGCAACAACAACAACAACAACAATAACAACAAAAACAACATTGTATCTTATTAAATCTTGAAAATAATATTTATGTACATTTATACAACACAACCAAACTTATTATCCGTTTTATTCTTGTATTCTATATTCACTACCTTCACAATGTATTTGATTATACACAACTAGACCTGATATTTTATATCTTGTTTCCACGTATGTTGTACATCTTATTTTGTCTATTATTGTACTGTATAATACACACATATGTAATAAATTTTAGATTTTTCTTTTTCTGCTAACACACAAAAGAATAATAAAAAAAAGTAGGCATGTTTTGCTCATTATTGTAGCTCACATTATCGTTCTTTGCAATAAAATCAGCTGTTGTGTAAATTTTTTATCATTACACTCTAAAATGTCAATTAGAATTTTTTCGACGTAATGATCAAAAATTAATTTTGAAGAAACACGTGGTATACGACTTACTTATTAGTTTTTATCATGTTGTACTTTTTATTACATTTTATTAGCTTTTTTTTTTTCTCGATTCTTTGTTCTTGCTTATCAATTTAGAATTAGACTTACATAATTTTTGGTAAAGTTTCTTTTAACAGCTTTTTCATTACATCTATATTTATATCTTTCTCTCTCTATATATATCTATATATATATAACAAATAATATTATTTTAAAAATATTAATCACATCAAAGAAATTTCAATAATTTTAATAATAAGATGTATTTCAATAAATTTTCTATATTGACACATGATACGTAATGCATGAAAAAGGCTAAACAATTGAAGATGCAAAACTATCAATAAGAAAAGCAAAAATAGAATATAAAATAATGCCAATGACGGCCAAAAAGTGTTGATAAAGGTTTCGATGAAGAACGTAGAGTACGAACCGTGTGCATAAGATTTATTCCATTGTATGTTGACAATTCTGTGCTTCGAGCGTTGTTAGATTGCTTCGGAGAAGTACACAAGGTACGTGTATTGCAACCGAGCATTACGACAAATATGTTAACCGCCTTTTATGTTTGCTTTGTTTAATACGCTTCAATAGACGAGGCAAACACTTGTAGAAAATATTTATAAGGGTAAAAGATTGGTCAACACTACTTGACTGCGCAGATACCCAAATCTGCTATCATCGGAGTACACTCAACCGATTCCAAAGTAAACTTCAAACGTCCTTGTTTGTTTGGCTTTAGAAAATAAGTTAACAGACGTTCAACATTGCAAACAGTAAATCATCAAATATAAGCTAACGAAACAATAATGCCTTTGATATTGAAATTGCGCAATTCGCGTTAAGGCCGCATAAGCATTAACAATAACAATTGTAATAATATCAGTAGCATCAACAATAATCAAAATAATAACACATTCTACAATCACTATAATGCATATTTTCACAACAACAATAATATTATGAACAACATCGATAACATCAACAGCAATACTAACTATCTTATGCATACCAACAGCCTCAACAGCACTGGTTATAATTTAAAAAGATTTGACAATCGTTTTGTAAATAACAACAACAATAACAACAATAATAACGATTATTTTGACAATCATTATTTTTATTCACACCATTTATCATAGTAATAGTAATAATCGGTTGCACATCATGTAAAATAGTTTATAATTGTACTAATACTAAATTATCGTCACATGCAATTTTTATTTTTATTTTTTAACAAAAATTTATATATTTATTTTTTATCTCCCTCTTTCTCTCTATAAATATATATATGTACATACTTTCTTATTCTTTGTAACACTACTAAAATCATAAACAAATGATTTATGTTTTTTTATATCTTTTTTTTTTTCTGTCTCACACTGCTATATATTATTTATATATTATTTATTTCGTCACTTTTTTTCTGATGTAAAATCTTTTTATTTTCTTTTTGTGCTTAGATATGTTATTTTTATGCTTTTTCACTAGATACATCTTCACATCTTTTTTCTAGATATTTATGCTATCTTCATCACATCACCTGCTTGAGAATAGACTAATCACATATTTTGCTTGCAATATATGTTTTTATCATCACTACGTTACTTTATCAAAATTTACGTTACTAGAATGAAAAATTATTATTAGCCTTAATATTAGTTATGTTTATTACTGCTGTTATCAGTTGCAAAAAAAGTTATCAAAAGTAAAAAAAAAAGGACAAATTTGAAACAAATTGTAATATGCTTGTTATTATGTTAATTTTGACAAATTAAACAATGGAAAATATACGATAGGAAAATAGAAATATACTTTGTTTATTTTATATATTTATTAATTTTTACGTACAAATATCGATAAACTAATTTATGATTGACAGCGTGCATTTTGTCAATAATGTAGTCTTATTCTTCTTTCTTTCTTTCTGTAAAACGATAAATTTATGTCAAATACATTATCTTTCGTTTTATTATTTACAATACACTATCTAATTACTTACGTTAAATTATCATAGTACAACATTAGTTATTTCTTTTTAAAAAAATTAAATATCTTTACAATTATTGTTTCCATTAAAATGACATCACCAAATCTGTCTAGTAGTGGCTCAATCGAAAAAGTACCGCTTTCGATTGATAAAATTGTATTAGAACAGGTGCGACAAAAGTTAGCTGAAAAGCGACAGGAAGGCATTTACATGAATAAGAAAAATGTACACAAGTGCGTACGTGATTATGAATAAGTACTCTGTAAAAGTAACAAATAGCTACCTAGACACAATCCTTTTCCTACTACTAGCAGAAACGATAATATTAGTAATAATAATAATAATAATAATAATAATAGTAATACCAATCATCATCATTATAGTAATGATTTTTTACAGTAACATTAATGACCAAAATAAAATTTCACTGCACATTAAGATCATAGTGAAGACTGCTCATCAGTAATTCAAGATAAACGTAAAGAGTTACATTGTTCAGGTATGAGTAGTGGAACATATAACACCTCAATACCGTCATTTATGCGTTTGTCCCAGGCTTCACTAATGATAAGTAATACTAAAACAATCAGTACACAAGATAGTATTGTTAATAGCGATAATTTCAATAGTTAAGAAAGAGAAGAAAGACGAGGTCGCGAAAGAAAAGGCAACAATAGTATCAGCCAGAGTAACAGTGTTCTCAATTGTCATAACGCCACGTTAGCTTAATAACGATTGGCCAATGTGATGCTTGCGACTGTAGAAGAGCATAAAGAGTGCGAGAATGAACATCGACGTTTGTCTCGGTTAAGTACCTCACAACGGAGCAGTCTAAGAAGTGGCAGGCCATCTTCTGTAGTTCTCATTACGAATGATGCCAATCAGCGTGCAAGTATGTGTGTAAATAACAGTCATGAAAGATGCCACAGTGAAACAGACGTTAGTGCAAGAGACAAACATTATAACAAGCATGTAAATGTACCTTGTTCATCTATTCGCCTATCGTCAAGTTCTCATATGAATGTGTAAGAATGCAGCGATACCATACTAAACAGCAATCATAATGTTTATCCTTATAAAAGTTACAATACTATTGACACTACAAATAATGTTACTTAAATGACGACGATGACGAAGAAGAAAAAGAAGAAGTTACCGTTGAACACGCACTTTGTCTTTCCCACTAGCCTTGATGGAAGTGAAGGTAAATCAACTGATACAAATAAAGTCAATAATATGTAATCACACTCACTGCTTGACCATTCTCCTCTTAAGTAGTATAGCAATAGTACATGTAATACTACTATTACTACTAATAGCAATAGCAACCACAATAATTCTAATTACAAGACACTTTTGCCACGTGAATTGAGTGATGCATTTTATCGTAAAGGCAGCGGTGGCGTAATGGCTGCAGCGGCATATGCACACTTCTTACACGAGTCGAAAAACAATAGTATAAATATAAAAAAAAGTACGGACTATAATAGTAGTACTGATGGTAGTGTTAACAATAACAACAACAACAACAACAACAACAACAACAACAACAACAACAACAATAGTAATAATAGTAATCACAAGAAAGAACAAACTGGTCGATATAGTACATGTAGTATTCTAAGTAAGAACAGTAAATTTAATAATATTATTTCCACCAACACACGAACACATAATAATAAAAAAAGTAACACAAACAAAACACATTTGATAAATATAAATGATGAGCAAAGTGAAATTAAAGAGAATATACTCTACACTATTTCTGAAAAGAACAATAATAGTCATTATGATCATACCGATACAAAAGATGCTAATCACAAATTACAAGAACTATTACAACAAAGCAAGGCATTATTTGCGCAAAAGAGTAAACACAATACTACTATTAATATTGCATCATAACATTAATTATCAGCTAAAGAAAGTAGCAGCAATTATGCTAACGATGTGTAAACGCAGCAACCGTCAATATGTGAAGTTATACAAATTGCTTTTTTTATATGTTTATATGTATAATTTATCTTGCAGTCATCATATTATTATTATTATTATTATTATTTTTGATATACGTTTATCTCTATCTATTCTAATTACATTATCTAAACTGCTTTACTTAATGTGAAAACAAAGTTGCAATATTTTTCCCCCGTCAGAGTTATCTTTATTCGTATACTAGTGTAAATGAGTGTCTTTTGTTCGTATTCATTATTCGTCCAATTTTAAAAATAAATAAATAAATAAAAAAGCTAGTTATAACAAATTATATTATAGTCAAAGCACAATGCCTGCACCAACTCGATTGCAAAATATTCAGCAAAGCAGCATGTGAAGTCAACTACTACCAACAACACATTCTCGTTTTACAAATTTGTAGTATGACCCAACTCTACGCGATTGATCCTTTGTGCAAGTACTAATTGCAGGGGCAGGTGGTATTGGTTGTGAGTTGCTGCATCAACTAGTAATGTGCGGCTTTGCACAGATAACAATCATTGATATGGATAAAGTATAATTGAGCAATTTAAATCGACAATTCTTGTTTCGTTAAAGTGATATTGGACAGTACAAGAGTGTTGTAGCAGCCAATTACATTAATAATAAATTTAGCGGCATACATGTAACGGCAGTAGTGGGCAAAGTAGAACATCAAACAAGTTAATTTTACAAATCTTTTCAAGTAATCTTACTTGCCTTGGACTCGGTTGAGGCGCGAATCTGAGTAAATAACAAGATTGCATCATTAGCGTAACGTGCTATTACTAATGTTTATAATCACTATACAAATAACATTAGTAGTAAGAGAAATAGTAATAGTATTAGCAATAGCTAAGCTGATAACAATATTAGTAATATTAATAATAATATTAATAGAAATATGTAAACGACAAGAGTAGAAATGTCAATAAGCTAGTTTAGTTCTGTGTAGAATAATGAACAATAATAATAATAATAGTAATAATAATTTATTCAATCAAACGATGTGTATGTAATCACGAACGCTACGATGATGATTGATACTGGGACAGAAGGCTATCAAGGTCATTGTCGAATCGTTGATATGTCATTGAATCACACCCCATGTATTGAGTGTGTACGAGAATTGTTTGTTCAATAAACGTAAAGCGTTCCATTGTGCACGTTACAACATATACCTCGTAGACGATAACATTGTGTCTTGTATGCCGCACGGGTCTTGTTTCCACGATACTATCAAGGTGACACGTAACGCTAAGTAGATGTAAACACGACAAGGTAATAAATGAAAAATAACACTATAGTAACAACATAGTTTAATTTAGATAGTGCATAACATATTAATTGAGTGAGTCAACAGGCACGTAAACGACAAGTATAGTTTCATGTGTAATTGTAACATCCAATAGATGTGAGGTATACCTTAGGAGTGTTAAAGCACATTGTACCAGCGGTAAATTTTACAAACAGCTTTGTCGCTGGAGAGGCGGTGTTAGAGCTCATGAAATGGTTATGTGGAATTGGAACGATGCTTAAAAATTTTGCAATGATCAATGGTGCTGCATCGTATGGTGGATTGCATCTTCACACGTAGCAATTGAAAGTTACAGCAAGTATGGACAAGATACCAAGCAACATGTAAAGTTGTGCGGTGTGTAGTCTATTACCTGTTATTTGTGTTTCATTACAAATGACCATTTACGAAATTGATGCGTTGATAGACAAAATTTATACTAGAAATAATAATAATAAAAATGATATTAATACTGTAGAAGTGTAAGATTAGCTGTTAGACAAGGACTAAAAAAAATCAACCCTTGTATTTTCAGTTGCTTATAATTTCGGTATTGCAAATAAAAATGATCGTATAACCATTGAAAGTAGTGACAATATTATGAGTATTGTACCATATCGAGTGTACCTTTCGTACAAGGAAGGTCACCCACTAGCTAAACCTATTTGCGGTCATACATTATATGACATATTAGTTAATTATTATGGTATGAAGTAATTTGTACAAGCGTGATAGTATAAATGACGAGAGCATTAGTACAAGCAGCAACACATAATTACTGACTGTAATAATAATGATAAGCATGTTAATAATAATAATGATAATGACAACAGTAAAAGTTGTAATACTACTAACAATAATAATACTTGTAATATTAGTAATAATATTAATAGTAGTTGTAATGATCGTAAAAATTGATTTCGTATTGTTGCCACTAGCAATGAAGTAATTATTCCTGTCATTGAACGAGTAGCCGAAGAAGGTAAACCCAGTCGTCGAGTAGCAGTGCGATTGAAAATGTAAAAAAACACACACCTGAAATACGTTATTCAATATTAATATTTACTATTCATTTACATTTTCTACAAAGTATATGATAATTTAATTAAGAAGTAATAAACATTGACTTTGACGTTGTAAATTGAGACAACTTCTTTCATTAATTTTTTTCCTATTGATTTCAATCTTTTTTTTTCCAATAGTAAAAGCACATTTATAACTAATATAAACTTTTTTTCCCTTTCTTTTTTAGTTTGATATTCTGTAATACATTATTCCTTTGAACACAATAGTTGCTGACACAAAAATGAAAGCAGGAATACTACATTATCACTATCATCATCATCATCATCAGCATCAGCATTACTGTAAGCAACGTAGTATATTTGGCTTTAGTGCCAAGCTATGTTTGCGGAAGAGTCTTATACAAACACAACGCACGGTAGCAACGTTAGCCTCTTTACTATAGTAACAAAATAAACAAAAACAGTAAAATGTTGTTATTAATACTTCTACTACTATTACTGAAAATAGCAGTAATAACTATAATAATATGCGTCATACAGATCGTGTCAAAGAGAACGTCACGCAAACACGCTTGCAACGTAAGAAGACTAATCACAAAGATTATAGAATTAAGTAGTAAAAAGAAGAAGATGGTCACAAGAAGCAATGTCAAATGCATATGTTCAATTTAGGTAATAATATTATTGCACAAGTAGAATAAAGTTCATTATTACGTAAACGTTGACAAGGTTCATAATTATAACATTACTATCGAAATAACATGAAACAGACAGCTGAAAACAGCTTCTTCGTTTACATCAGCGATGTTTTCAACATCTTTTCAAGAAAAGCCTTGCGCTTGATTGACTATACACAATCAACGCATTGACAGCGAGTAAAGACAAGGCAACAATCTGACAAGATTACTTTCTTCATCACAGTATTAACTATAACAATGAAAACAACCATCATCATCATCATCATCATCATAACAATAATAAAAAATATGATAA
This sequence comes from Troilus luridus, assembly GCA_964056705.1. Taxonomy (NCBI): domain Eukaryota; kingdom Metazoa; phylum Arthropoda; class Insecta; order Hemiptera; family Pentatomidae; genus Troilus; species Troilus luridus. The sequence goes on along the minus strand of CAXKTH010000172.1, from coordinate 1,434 downwards.
AAGTGATAATTAATGTAACGTTAACAATAAAGGCAAATAGCTAACAACTATAATAATAAAGGTAATAATACCAATATTGTGCATTCATCATTATTATCGTTATCATTATCAAAAACAGACAAAGCAAATTAGTCATAAATACAACTTTCACCTGCAGAAACTACTGACAAAATGTTGTAAAGCTCAACGCAAGTCACAAATAGTAGCAATGATGAAATTAAAAATAGAACAAAGTCAAACAATCGTGTCTTTGCTCAACTCACACATATTGCGAAGAGTGTAGTGTTGTAGTAAATCAATGTTAATGCCTCATCGCTACTTCGTGATGCATCAATGCAATTAGTGAGAGTTGGTAGTAATAACAATCAGCCTAATAATAATAATAATAATAATAATAATGATGGTTGTGTTAATAACACTGATATCAATAACAGTATTCGTTTGATACAACAAGCACCGTAAACATTATTTACTTTTACATCAAAGACATTACCTACACTGTTACATTTACAAGCAGCTATGCCACACCTCGTCACACTAATGTAATTGGCTGTATAATAGGTCTAGACATCACATTACGTAAAGCAGCAAACGCTTAACAGCTCATTATCTTTCTTACCAATCATACTACATAACTTGATAGGTGTCTAGTAACACTGTATCAAGACACTACGTACCATTCGTGTTATGAGTGAGTCTACTGGAAGACGATATGAACCATCTTTCAGTGCCTAACTTACTGCACTCATGTGAATTCGTGTAATACCTCAACTCGAGTAGCTTGTTCGTCTGGCAAGAAAATTACACTATACCCCAAATAGTAAAAAGAATAGTAAAAATGATAAATTTAGGTTTACACGAAGCAAACTAAAAGTAAAGCGTAAAATAAACCAAAGCACAAGAAAAGAAAGTTGTCAATTGATTAACAGAAGATTAGTAATCTTAATAATGATACAAATAATAATAATTAAATTAAGGATAATAGTAATCGTAGTAGAATTGCAATGTGTGATGTAACGAGTTGTAAAGCATAACATACAAATAATTTAATAAAAGATAATGACAGTTAAAACTGTATATAGTAAGAAGAAAAAGATAATGATGGAGAAAATGATAAGCATAATAATGACAAGAATGTTGACTGACAACATGATAAATAACACTAAAGTTGCGCCAAATTAATCAAAATTCAACACAATACTAATTAGTAATTTTTATCGTTAACAAGTGCACTGGGTGCACTCATTGAAGGTGATCAATTTAACAACACGCAATATACGTTATTGGACTTAGTAACTTGTGCAATGAGTTTGTGTGACAAATACAAGCAACTGCAACAAAGCCTCATTACACGTACACTAGCCCTCAGTGAGTTGTTTCCTCCACATATATTGACATTCATTATTGCCTAAATGCAATCAATTCATATCTTGA
>CAXKTH010000171.1:62500-65000 GCA_964056705.1 Troilus luridus | reverse complement strand
TGCTCACTCTCACACGAGGCTCACAGCCCGCTCCCCTCCGCGCGCCACTCCCGTCCCCGACATACCACTGTGGGGGGATGGCGCGGCGGCGGTCGGATGCGCGAGCTGACGCCCGCAACGGCGATAGGGCCCTCTCCCTCCGGGGAGTCGGACCCAGCCCGCACCCTTGTGGCCTCCAGTTTGTAGTACGCATGTAGCTCGTGAAAGAGACGGACAACCGATCCGGTGTCCCGGTCGCACGTAGCCCGCCTTTGCGCTAACCCGTGAAGTGTGGACTCTTGGCGGCCGCGTGGCAAATTCCGGATCGGCCCCACTACACTGCGTCGGAGGAACCGCTCTACATGAGGTGCGGGTTTGAAGTCGCCATGGGGTGCGTCCGCCGCCTCTCTCTCGTCTGGGGGCTGGTAGCGGCAGAGCTTTCTCGCTTGTGGAGGCTGAATATACGCCTGTCCTGGCCGAGTCGGTCTTTTCCTCATTACCCCCTTTAAGGAGGGGCGTAATTGAGGAAAACATTATATATCTCGACCTCAGATCAGGTGGGACTCCCCGCCGAATTTAAGCATATTAGTAAGCGGAGGAAAAGAAACTAACAAGGATTCCCCTAGTAGCTGCGAGCGAACAGGGATTAGCCCAGCACTGAATCCCAAAGGCCTCGCCTTTAGGGAAATGTAGTGTTTAGGAGTGCCCGTTTAACCCGGGGTCCGTGCACCGCGTTCAAGTCCATCTTGAACGGGGCCACGGTCCGAAGAGGGTGCCAGGCCCGTAGATGACCGGTGCCGGCCCCGGGTGGGTCCCTCCTTAGAGTCGGGCTGCTTGAGAGTGCAGCCCTAAGCGGGTGGTAAACTCCATCTAAGGCTAAATACAACCACGAGACCGATAGAGAACAAGTACCGTGAGGGAAAGTTGAAAAGAACTTTGAAGAGAGAGTTCAAGAGTACGTGAAACCGCTCAGGGGTAAACGGAAAAGACCCGAAGCCCCGAAACGGGAGATTCACGTCTTCTCGCCGGGTCCGCACCCCGACAGGGGGGATGGCCTTTCGCCCCGTCCGGCTTGTCCGTGGCGGTGGGTGGGCCGCCCTCCACGGGGTCGTGTACCCGCGGGGGACCGCACTTCTCCCTCAGTAGGACGTCGCGACCCGCTCTGCGGCGGTCTAAGGTCTGGAAGATTGTCTGGCTCGGGGCCTCCACTTTTGTGGCGGTCAAGTGACAGCTCTCCGGCACCGTGGCCGTCGTTCCGGGCGGTATCGAAAGACTACGGCGCTGGGCCGCTCCACTAGCGAGCGCCGCCGTCTCCCCGCAAGACCGGGCGTTTACCAGGGGGTGCCTTAACGGACACGCCCGGCTAGGCGCTCGGGCCCCTGGCGGGTGAGCACTCCGGCATGGCCCAGTCCGCCAGTCGGCGGCGCTTCAGATTCGGGAACTTATCCGACCCGTCTTGAAACACGGACCAAGGAGTCTAGCGTGTGCGCGAGTCATTGGGTGTAAAACCTAAAGGCGCAATGAAAGTGTCAGGGGTGTCTCCTTTAGGAGCGCATCCCGTTGGGAGGATGGGCCGCCGTACGATCACTCGTCGGAGCCCCGCACTCCCGGGGCGTCTCGTTCTCATCACGAGTGGAGACGCACCAGGAGCGCACACGCTGGTACCCGAAAGATGGTGAACTATGCCTGGCCAGGACGAAGCCAGGGGAAACCCTGGTGGAGGTCCGAAGCGATTCTGACGTGCAAATCGATCGTCTGAGCTGGGTATAGGGGCGAAAGACCAATCGAACCATCTAGTAGCTGGTTCCCTCTGAAGTTTCCCTCAGGATAGCTGGCTCTCGGGAAGAGACGAGTCTCATCCGGTAGAGCGAATGATTAGAGGTGATGGGGTCGAAACGACTTCAACCTATTCTCAAACTCCCAATAGATGAGAGCCCCGGCTTGCTTAAAAGTGAAGCCGCGGGACTCGGATCAGAGATGCCAAGTGGGCCAATTTTGGTAAGCAGAACTGGCGCTGTGGGATGAACCAAACGCAGAGTTAAGGCGCCTGATTCGACGCTCACGTGAAACCATGAAAGGCGTTGGTTGCTTAAGACAGCAGGACGGTGGCCATGGAAGTCGGAATCCGCTAAGGAGTGTGTAACAACTCACCTGCCGAAGCAACTAGCCCTGAAAATGGATGGCGCTGTAGCGTCGTGCCTATACTCTGCCGTCAACGGCAAATCGGGCCGCCCCTCACGGGGAGTCGCCGTTAAGCCTTGACGAGTAAGAGGGTCGCGGCGGTGTGCGCGGAAGGGTCCGGGCGCGAGCCCGCCTGGAGCCGCCGCCGGTGCAGATCTTGGTGGTAGTAGCAAATACTCCAGCGAGGCCCTGGAGGACTGATGTGGAGAAGGGTTTCTTGTGAACAGCTGTTGCACAAGAGTCAGTCGATCCTAAGCCCTAGGAGAAATCCGAAGAGAATGGTTGCCGTTATTGTTAAACATGTCGCATTCGGCGTACTGCGGTTGTAATATACCGCGGC
>CAXKTH010000171.1:47500-52500 GCA_964056705.1 Troilus luridus | reverse complement strand
GGACGTCGCGACCCGCTCTGCGGCGGTCTAAGGTCTGGAAGATTGTCTGGCTCGGGGCCTCCACTTTTGTGGCGGTCAAGTGACAGCTCTCCGGCACCGTGGCCGTCGTTCCGGGCGGTATCGAAAGACTACGGCGCTGGGCCGCTCCACTAGCGAGCGCCGCCGTCTCCCCGCAAGACCGGGCGTTTACCAGGGGGTGCCTTAACGGACACGCCCGGCTAGGCGCTCGGGCCCCTGGCGGGTGAGCACTCCGGCATGGCCCAGTCCGCCAGTCGGCGGCGCTTCAGATTCGGGAACTTATCCGACCCGTCTTGAAACACGGACCAAGGAGTCTAGCGTGTGCGCGAGTCATTGGGTGTAAAACCTAAAGGCGCAATGAAAGTGTCAGGGGTGTCTCCTTTAGGAGCGCATCCCGTTGGGAGGATGGGCCGCCGTACGATCACTCGTCGGAGCCCCGCACTCCCGGGGCGTCTCGTTCTCATCACGAGTGGAGACGCACCAGGAGCGCACACGCTGGTACCCGAAAGATGGTGAACTATGCCTGGCCAGGACGAAGCCAGGGGAAACCCTGGTGGAGGTCCGAAGCGATTCTGACGTGCAAATCGATCGTCTGAGCTGGGTATAGGGGCGAAAGACCAATCGAACCATCTAGTAGCTGGTTCCCTCTGAAGTTTCCCTCAGGATAGCTGGCTCTCGGGAAGAGACGAGTCTCATCCGGTAGAGCGAATGATTAGAGGTGATGGGGTCGAAACGACTTCAACCTATTCTCAAACTCCCAATAGATGAGAGCCCCGGCTTGCTTAAAAGTGAAGCCGCGGGACTCGGATCAGAGATGCCAAGTGGGCCAATTTTGGTAAGCAGAACTGGCGCTGTGGGATGAACCAAACGCAGAGTTAAGGCGCCTGATTCGACGCTCACGTGAAACCATGAAAGGCGTTGGTTGCTTAAGACAGCAGGACGGTGGCCATGGAAGTCGGAATCCGCTAAGGAGTGTGTAACAACTCACCTGCCGAAGCAACTAGCCCTGAAAATGGATGGCGCTGTAGCGTCGTGCCTATACTCTGCCGTCAACGGCAAATCGGGCCGCCCCTCACGGGGAGTCGCCGTTAAGCCTTGACGAGTAAGAGGGTCGCGGCGGTGTGCGCGGAAGGGTCCGGGCGCGAGCCCGCCTGGAGCCGCCGCCGGTGCAGATCTTGGTGGTAGTAGCAAATACTCCAGCGAGGCCCTGGAGGACTGATGTGGAGAAGGGTTTCTTGTGAACAGCTGTTGCACAAGAGTCAGTCGATCCTAAGCCCTAGGAGAAATCCGAAGAGAATGGTTGCCGTTATTGTTAAACATGTCGCATTCGGCGTACTGCGGTTGTAATATACCGCGGCTACGCCGTAGCGCGCTGTTGTGCAGGCACCGTTTGGGCGAAAGGGAATCCGGTTCCTATTCCGGAACCCGGCAGCGGAACCGCTCCAATTCGGGCCCTCACCAGAGGACTCGTCGGGGTGACCCGAAATGACCCGGAGAAGCCGTAGGGAGGTCCGGGGAGAGTTGTCTCTTCTCTATAAGCGTTCGAGTTCCCTGGAAGCCTCTAGGAGGGAGATAGGGTTTGGAACGCGAAGAGCACCGCACTTACGGCGGTGTCCGGATCTTCCCCTCGGACCTTGAAAATCCGGGCGAGGGCCACGGGGAACACCGCGCCGGCTCGTACCCATATCCGCAGCAGGTCTCCAAGGTGAATAGCCTCTAGTCGATAGAATAATGTAGGTAAGGGAAGTCGGCAAACCCGATCTGTAACTTCGGGATAAGGATTGGCTCTGAGGATCGTGGCGCGCCGGGCTTGGTCGGGAAGTGGAGCGGTGCCAACGTGCCGGGCCTGGGCGAGGTGAAAGGCGTTCTACGCCCGGACCCTAGCTCGGTCCCGTGCCTTGGCCACCCACGGATCTTCCTTGCTGCGAGCCTCCGGCTGTCTAGTTGCCGTGCTTCCGCGCGGAGGACGGGCCGGCAGGCTCTTCGGCCGCCATAGAACGATCAACTTAGAACTGGCACGGACCAGGGGAATCCGACTGTCTAATTAAAACAAAGCATTGCGATGGCCCCAAGGGGTGATGACGCAATGTGATTTCTGCCCAGTGCTCTGAATGTCAACGTGAAGAAATTCAAGCAAGCGCGGGTAAACGGCGGGAGTAACTATGACTCTCTTAAGGTAGCCAAATGCCTCGTCATCTAATTAGTGACGCGCATGAATGGATTAACGAGATTCCCTCTGTCCCTACCTACTCCGTGCATGGTGCCCGTGGAGTCGGAAACGCGGGAGGCTTGAAAGAGCAATTGAGTAGAGTCCTGGAACCCCAAACGGGAGTTGACCATCCTCCTCCCACTGGTGGGTATATGTGGCTTTTGGTGGGGGAACTCACCAGGTGGAAACACTGGGCACGCCCAAAGCCACGAGCCATGTACGGTCGAGGGATGAAACTGAGTTTCTTACAAATAAAATGTCTGACGATGAGTCAAAACCACAAAGAGTAGAGGAGGAGATTATTGGAGTGGGTGAAGGTAGTATTACCACACCAGTGTATGGGAGGACGAAGCGGAGGAGAACGGTGTCTGAAGGTTCCCCAGGAGAGGAACCCGCTAATGAGGCGGACACTTGCAAGGTAGTGTACGAGGAAGCGGTCCAGGAAATGAGATCGTACATTGAGAGGAACTTTGCGCCAAGACATGGGCAGTATTTTGAGGCAAGGTTCAGCAAGGTTAGAGGGGAGATAGAAAGAGTGCAGAAAGGTTATAGGAGGCTGGAGAAGGTGGAGCGAAGGCTGGAGAAAATGGAGAAAGTTCTGAAGAACTTTGTGGAGATGGACCTCGGGAAGGAGGTGGTGGCGGTAGCCGAGAGAGAGATGAAGGAGGTTGGCCAGAGGATGGTAGAAAAAGTGGCCAGGGAGAGTAGAAGTGCGCTCGATACTATCAGGAAGAGCATCGATGGTGCATTAGACACCATTACAACGCATGATGCTGAGAGAGGGAAAGATCTAGAGAAACTCGAGAAGAGGCATAAGGAAGGTATCTCGAAGGTTGTTAGTGAGGTGAGGAGTGTATGCGAGAAAGGGAGTGAAAGCGAGTTGTGCCAGAAGTTCATGAGTGATGTGAGAGCGAATTTAAACAGAGTGTATGAGTGTGTAAAGAGTGTAAATGATGTTGTATCCCCTCTGGAGAAGAATGTGGTGAGTGGTGTTGCAGAGAAGATTGAGAGGGTGGATGTGGAAAGAGTGAGTGAGCGAGTGGTAAGTGCGGTGGAGAGTGCTGTGAAGAGTGTGAGAGTGACAGAGGAGAAGGAGGAAGCCTTATGGACGAAGGTTATAGGAAGGAAAAGAGGCCCTCGGGTGGTGGTAGAACTACCCAAAGTGAGTGAGAGGAAGATTGAGAGAGGAGACATCATTAGGAGTCTGGATCCTAAAGGTGGAGACGTGAGAGTGAGGAGTCTTTTGAGAAGAGGGAAAAATTACTTGGTGGAGGTTCATGACCAGACCGATGTGGAGCGATTGAGAGAATGTGTGGGCCTGAAAGAGATTGGAGTGAAAGTGGACGGAGAGAGAGGATGGAGAAGCCCAAGAGTGAGGATCTTTGATGTAGATAGAGAGATAGGAAGGGAAGACCTCTATGGGTGTGTGAGAAAGAGAAATCCGGAGCTGTTTGGAGGAATGGATGAGGTCACTGCAAAGGAAGGACTAGTTCCAGAATTTGTAGTGAGGAATGGTAGAGAGGTGAGTGATTGGGTGGTGAGGGTGAACCCTGAAATATATAAGCGTATGATGTATATGAGAAGGCTGTACGTGGGTGCAAGAGCTTGTAGAGTAGTCGAATACTTGGATGTGAGAAGGTGTGGCAAATGCCAACAGTATGGTCATGGAGCGAGAATGTGTGGTGTGAATCTTGTGTGTGGATGGTGTGGAGAGGAAGGCCACCACGATGTTGGATGTGAAAGCCGGAAGAGAAATGAAGGGCCTAAGTGTGGTAACTGCAGAAGGCACGGATTTAAGGAGGTTGGACATTCTGTGAGGTGGAAAGACTGTCCGGTGGCTCAGATGGAGAGGAGACTGTTGGAGAGGGCAACCAAGTATGACTGAGATAAGAATAGCGCAATTAAATGCAGACAGGGCGTGCGCGGTTACAGCTGAGATTAGAGAGAGGGCGATAAAAGAAAGGATAGAAGTGCTGGCACTGCAGGAGCCATACTGGGCTAAGGGTAAGGTGCCCGGCTTTGGAATGAATGCGAGAGTGATTGTGGGTAGTAAGAATGGTGAGAGAGCATGGGCGGCGGTTGTGGTGCTCGACCCGGGGATCGGGGTTCTCAGGCTCGGCCAGTTGTGCGACAGCCATTGTGTTGTAGTCCAGCTGGTTACCGGGGTGGGATCTCTGTACCTGGTGTCGATGTACTTTCAGCCGTCGAAGGAAATTGGAGGATTTTTGGAACGATTGAGGATGATTGGAAGAGTGTTGAATGGAAAAAGGGTGATAGTGTGTGCAGATGTAAATGCGAAAAATCCGGCGTGGGGTGGACGAGTGCTGGATAATAAAGGAGAGCGTGTGGAAATGTGTGTAAATGAAATAGGCTGGGTGATATTGAACGATGGAAATTTACCAACGTTTGTGAATGTGAAGGGTGAAAGTTACATTGATGTGAGTATCGCATCAAGGAGTATATGTGACAGAGTGAGTGAGTGGAGAGTATGTGAAGAATGGACGACCAGCGCACACAGAGCGATTTTGATGAAAGTGAGGAAGTATGTATCTGGTGAGAAACTGAAGAGGGAAAGGGTGACCTTTCGCCTCAGAAAGGCTGATTGGGAGAAGTATAGATGTAGCTTACAAGGAAGAATGGATGAGATGAAAGAGAGAAGAGTATCAAGTCGGGCAGACGTGATTAGATATGCTAAGGAAGTCCAAGAATGGATAATAGGATCCGCAAGGAATGCAATCCCGATGGGTGTAAGGAGAGCGAGAGCAGTGTGTTG
>CAXKTH010000171.1:40000-42500 GCA_964056705.1 Troilus luridus | reverse complement strand
GAGGCGTAGACCCCATATTCAATTGTATATATGTATATGTATTTATATATATATAATATATAACCGGTAGGCGTAGACCCCATATTAAATTGTATCGCTTTGTACGGGGGGAAGGTAAGGCCGAAAGGCTGTGTCTCCCAAGCATCCATAGTTCCCAGATGCAATCTATACGTAGAGAGCCGTATATACAATGTACATATAGAAATCCGTACGGTTCTCTGACCGGGCCCACTGCGGATGTGTGAAGTTATAAATTGATATTATAAGTGAATTTGATGAATGAATTGATATTACTTATGACCCCGACAGTAAGTTATATTACTAGTAGAAAAAAAAAAAATTTTATAATAAAATATTATATATTTCAACTAAAGATGTTTAAAGTATTGTACAATTTTATAATAAACGTAATAAAACATTATATGAGAGATGTGAAGTATAAATACATATAAGACATATATTTCAACAAGTCCCGATAGGGGGTTCGCATGCACCGATGAGCCTAGAGAGGGCGGGTAGCATTGCAAGGTGTTCAGCCGGGAGATCGGCTACCAACGCCGGCCAACCGTGAACCCCTAGGGTCGGGGGGGGGGGGGTTCGCTGGCACCGATCGGCTAGCCCTCCAGCGGCAGAGTCCCGATTGGGGGGTCGCTGGCACCGTTACGCCCTAGTGCAGGCCAAAAGCTTAGCCGGGAGTTGAGGCACCAACTCCGGACGACCGTGAACCCCTAGGGTCGGGGGGGGGTTCGCTGGCACCGATCGGCTAGCCCTCCAGCGGCAGAGTCCCGATTGGGGGGTCGCTGGCACCGTTACGCCCTAGTGCAGGCCAAAAGCTTAGCCGGGAGTTGAGGCACCAACTCCGGACGACCGTGAACCCCTAGGGTCGGGGGGGGGTTCGCTGGCACCGATCGGCTAGCCCTCCAGCGGCAGAGTCCCGATTGGGGGGTCGCTGGCACCGTTACGCCCTAGTGCAGGCCAAAAGCTTAGCCGGGAGTTGAGGCACCAACTCCGGACGACCGTGAACCCCTAGGGTCGGGGGGGGGGTTCGCTGGCACCGATCGGCTAGCCCTCCAGCGGCAGAGTCCCGATTGGGGGGTCGCTGGCACCGTTACGCCCTAGTGCAGGCCAAAAGCTTAGCCGGGAGTTGAGGCACCAACTCCGGACGACCGTGAACCCCTAGGGTCGGGGGGGTTCGCTGGCACCGATCGCCTAGCCCTCCAGACGCAGAGTCCCGATCGGGGGTTCGCTGGCACCGTTACGCCCTAGTGCTGGCCAAACCCTTAGCCGGGAGTTGAGGCACCACCTCCGGCCGACCCTGACCCTATCCGCCAGGGGTGGGCCTGGGGAAGGGGGGGGGGTTCGCTGGCACCGATCGCCTAGCCCTCTAGCGGGAGTCCCGATTGGGGGGTCGCTGGCACCGTTACACCCTAGTGCTTGCCGAACGCTTAGCCGGGAGTTGAGGCACCAACGCCGGCCAACCGTGAACCCCTAGGGTCGGGGGGGTTCGCTGGCACCGATCGCCTAGCCCTCCAGACGCAGAGTCCCGATCGGGGGTTCGCTGGCACCGTTACACCCTAGTGCTGGCCAAACGCTTAGCCGGGAGTTGAGGCACCAACGCCGGCCAACCGTTGACCCCTAGGGTCGGGGGGGTTCGCTGGCACCGATCGCCTAGCCCTCCAGACGCAGAGTCCCGATCGGGGGTTCGCTGGCACCGTTACGCCCTAGTGCTGGCCAAACGCTTAGCCGGGAGTTGAGGCACCAACTCCAGACGATCCTGGCCCTATCCGCCAGGGGTTGGCCAGGGGGGGTTCGCACGCACCGTTGCTATGACTGTCATCGGATGATTTGGGAAGATTGTATTATAGGGGACCACATGCACCGATACCCCGGTCTGACGGGAATGAGTGGTGGGTGCCTAGGGCTTTTCTTAGACGCCCCCAGGACCAACCCAGGCCCCGGTTCCAACCATTTATTCTCAGGGGTCCGCTCGCACCGATGGCCAACCAGCCTACCATACCGAGTGCCGAGAAGGGGGCCGAAGGCACAGATGTGCCTAGTACGGGCTGTGTGCTCTCTGCCGGGATCCTAGACACCAACTCCGGCCAACCCGGACTTCCCGGCGAAGGGTAAGTAGTTCGGGGGTCCGGACGCACCGCTTTTATGACTGTCATTGGATGACCGGTGAAGATTCTACTATAGGAGTAACCCCTAACACAGCATAGCTGCGGGGCCTCAAACGGGCCCCTATGCAGCACTCAGTAGCTCGGCCTAGTGGTTCGCTGGGAAGGCCCAGGACCCTATTCAAAGGACTCTTTATAGTAAATCGAGTGTGTCGGAAGTTCGCGACTCCCTCACCTTGAGAAAAGCTATATAGAGCTTCTTAAATATGAATAGAGGCATCCTATCGGCGACTTCCTGCGCGGCCGCTGCCGACGCCACGTTATGAGTTACCCGAAGCATACATTGTTTCGCCACCGCACTATTAGTTAGCGGCGAGGAT
>CAXKTH010000171.1:35000-37500 GCA_964056705.1 Troilus luridus | reverse complement strand
GGAGGGCTAGTGTGTCTGCCGGGCTCCCGGCTCGAAACGCCGACAGCTATCTAGCGAGACGCTTACCGACGGACCCTTTGGCTTCCGATCGGGCCTTTCGCCGAGCAACGCTCACCTGTAGGGTGGTGCTCGGCGCCCTCTATTGGGGGTCTAAGGTCGTCTCTCGCTTCTGGCCTGTCTTTGGTGTAGTAGAGCGCGGAGGAGACCGGATCACACTCTCGGGAGGCGCGGCGCTGCCGGCTCCGGCCTAGCAAGCCGGAGACCCCGAAAACATATTTAACCATCTCCTCCATCTCCGTCCCCGAGGTGTCTCGGTCGGGCGCGAGGATGTTGCGAGATTCGGCGGCTTGGCATCACGCCCTGCCCCGGCCGCCGATATTAACTGACAATGACGCACATGCTGTATGTCGGAAATGGCCGGAAACGAGCCTATTTCCACATACATTTATGAGTATTTATAATATACTACCCTGAGCGGTGGATCACTCGGCTCGTGGGTCGATGAAAGACGCAGCAAACTGCGCGTCGTCGTGTGAACTGCAGGACACATGAGCATCGACATTTCGAACGCACATTGCGGCCCTGGGCTAGAACCAAGGGCCACCCCTGTCTGAGGGTCGTCTTTAAAAGAGGCATGAGCACTTGTCTCGACCACAGTTGACCCGACATGGCGTCCGACCTCCTTTGGGAAGTCGGCCCGGGGTCGGAATGGGGGCTCCCGTCTAGGGGGGAAGGCTTCGTGCCTCTCCTCTCCTACGACGGGTCCCCTTAAATAATCCGCCGGCAAAAGCCAGGCCGGACAGGTCGTGCTCACTCTCACACGAGGCTCACAGCCCGCTCCCCTCCGCGCGCCACTCCCGTCCCCGACATACCACTGTGGGGGGATGGCGCGGCGGCGGTCGGATGCGCGAGCTGACGCCCGCAACGGCGATAGGGCCCTCTCCCTCCGGGGAGTCGGACCCAGCCCGCACCCTTGTGGCCTCCAGTTTGTAGTACGCATGTAGCTCGTGAAAGAGACGGACAACCGATCCGGTGTCCCGGTCGCACGTAGCCCGCCTTTGCGCTAACCCGTGAAGTGTGGACTCTTGGCGGCCGCGTGGCAAATTCCGGATCGGCCCCACTACACTGCGTCGGAGGAACCGCTCTACATGAGGTGCGGGTTTGAAGTCGCCATGGGGTGCGTCCGCCGCCTCTCTCTCGTCTGGGGGCTGGTAGCGGCAGAGCTTTCTCGCTTGTGGAGGCTGAATATACGCCTGTCCTGGCCGAGTCGGTCTTTTCCTCATTACCCCCTTTAAGGAGGGGCGTAATTGAGGAAAACATTATATATCTCGACCTCAGATCAGGTGGGACTCCCCGCCGAATTTAAGCATATTAGTAAGCGGAGGAAAAGAAACTAACAAGGATTCCCCTAGTAGCTGCGAGCGAACAGGGATTAGCCCAGCACTGAATCCCAAAGGCCTCGCCTTTAGGGAAATGTAGTGTTTAGGAGTGCCCGTTTAACCCGGGGTCCGTGCACCGCGTTCAAGTCCATCTTGAACGGGGCCACGGTCCGAAGAGGGTGCCAGGCCCGTAGATGACCGGTGCCGGCCCCGGGTGGGTCCCTCCTTAGAGTCGGGCTGCTTGAGAGTGCAGCCCTAAGCGGGTGGTAAACTCCATCTAAGGCTAAATACAACCACGAGACCGATAGAGAACAAGTACCGTGAGGGAAAGTTGAAAAGAACTTTGAAGAGAGAGTTCAAGAGTACGTGAAACCGCTCAGGGGTAAACGGAAAAGACCCGAAGCCCCGAAACGGGAGATTCACGTCTTCTCGCCGGGTCCGCACCCCGACAGGGGGGATGGCCTTTCGCCCCGTCCGGCTTGTCCGTGGCGGTGGGTGGGCCGCCCTCCACGGGGTCGTGTACCCGCGGGGGACCGCACTTCTCCCTCAGTAGGACGTCGCGACCCGCTCTGCGGCGGTCTAAGGTCTGGAAGATTGTCTGGCTCGGGGCCTCCACTTTTGTGGCGGTCAAGTGACAGCTCTCCGGCACCGTGGCCGTCGTTCCGGGCGGTATCGAAAGACTACGGCGCTGGGCCGCTCCACTAGCGAGCGCCGCCGTCTCCCCGCAAGACCGGGCGTTTACCAGGGGGTGCCTTAACGGACACGCCCGGCTAGGCGCTCGGGCCCCTGGCGGGTGAGCACTCCGGCATGGCCCAGTCCGCCAGTCGGCGGCGCTTCAGATTCGGGAACTTATCCGACCCGTCTTGAAACACGGACCAAGGAGTCTAGCGTGTGCGCGAGTCATTGGGTGTAAAACCTAAAGGCGCAATGAAAGTGTCAGGGGTGTCTCCTTTAGGAGCGCATCCCGTTGGGAGGATGGGCCGCCGTACGATCACTCGTCGGAGCCCCGCACTCCCGGGGCGTCTCGTTCTCATCACGAGTGGAGACGCACCAGGAGCGCACACGCTGGTACCCGAAAGATGGTGAACTATGCCTGGCCAGGACGAAGCCAGGGGAAACCC
>CAXKTH010000171.1:12500-20000 GCA_964056705.1 Troilus luridus | reverse complement strand
TTTTTTTTTCACTCTGCCCGCCGCTCTGAATGACAACGTGAAGAAATTCAAGCTAGCGCGGGTAAACGGCGGCAGTAACTATGACTCTCTCAAGGTAGTGACATGCCTCCCCAACCAATTGGAGAGGCTCCTGAATGTATTGGCGAGATTCCCTCTGTCCCTATTGAAATTCGTACGTTAACCCGATGGGCCCGGCGGGCCAGCTGAGGCTCTGCCCTTGCCTAGGGGAAATCGCCTCGGGTTAAACGGGAGGCGTAGACCCCATATTCAATTGTATATATGTATATGTATTTATATATATATAATATATAACCGGTAGGCGTAGACCCCATATTAAATTGTATCGCTTTGTACGGGGGGAAGGTAAGGCCGAAAGGCTGTGTCTCCCAAGCATCCATAGTTCCCAGATGCAATCTATACGTAGAGAGCCGTATATACAATGTACATATAGAAATCCGTACGGTTCTCTGACCGGGCCCACTGCGGATGTGTGAAGTTATAAATTGATATTATAAGTGAATTTGATGAATGAATTGATATTACTTATGACCCCGACAGTAAGTTATATTACTAGTAGAAAAAAAAAAAATTTTATAATAAAATATTATATATTTCAACTAAAGATGTTTAAAGTATTGTACAATTTTATAATAAACGTAATAAAACATTATATGAGAGATGTGAAGTATAAATACATATAAGACATATATTTCAACAAGTCCCGATAGGGGGTTCGCATGCACCGATGAGCCTAGAGAGGGCGGGTAGCATTGCAAGGTGTTCAGCCGGGAGATCGGCTACCAACGCCGGCCAACCGTGAACCCCTAGGGTCGGGGGGGGGGGGGGGTTCGCTGGCACCGATCGGCTAGCCCTCCAGCGGCAGAGTCCCGATTGGGGGGTCGCTGGCACCGTTACGCCCTAGTGCAGGCCAAAAGCTTAGCCGGGAGTTGAGGCACCAACTCCGGACGACCGTGAACCCCTAGGGTCGGGGGGGGGTTCGCTGGCACCGATCGGCTAGCCCTCCAGCGGCAGAGTCCCGATTGGGGGGTCGCTGGCACCGTTACGCCCTAGTGCAGGCCAAAAGCTTAGCCGGGAGTTGAGGCACCAACTCCGGACGACCGTGAACCCCTAGGGTCGGGGGGGGGTTCGCTGGCACCGATCGGCTAGCCCTCCAGCGGCAGAGTCCCGATTGGGGGGTCGCTGGCACCGTTACGCCCTAGTGCAGGCCAAAAGCTTAGCCGGGAGTTGAGGCACCAACTCCGGACGACCGTGAACCCCTAGGGTCGGGGGGGGGGTTCGCTGGCACCGATCGGCTAGCCCTCCAGCGGCAGAGTCCCGATTGGGGGGTCGCTGGCACCGTTACGCCCTAGTGCAGGCCAAAAGCTTAGCCGGGAGTTGAGGCACCAACTCCGGACGACCGTGAACCCCTAGGGTCGGGGGGGTTCGCTGGCACCGATCGCCTAGCCCTCCAGACGCAGAGTCCCGATCGGGGGTTCGCTGGCACCGTTACGCCCTAGTGCTGGCCAAACCCTTAGCCGGGAGTTGAGGCACCACCTCCGGCCGACCCTGACCCTATCCGCCAGGGGTGGGCCTGGGGAAGGGGGGGGGGGTTCGCTGGCACCGATCGCCTAGCCCTCTAGCGGGAGTCCCGATTGGGGGGTCGCTGGCACCGTTACACCCTAGTGCTTGCCGAACGCTTAGCCGGGAGTTGAGGCACCAACGCCGGCCAACCGTGAACCCCTAGGGTCGGGGGGGTTCGCTGGCACCGATCGCCTAGCCCTCCAGACGCAGAGTCCCGATCGGGGGTTCGCTGGCACCGTTACACCCTAGTGCTGGCCAAACGCTTAGCCGGGAGTTGAGGCACCAACGCCGGCCAACCGTTGACCCCTAGGGTCGGGGGGGTTCGCTGGCACCGATCGCCTAGCCCTCCAGACGCAGAGTCCCGATCGGGGGTTCGCTGGCACCGTTACGCCCTAGTGCTGGCCAAACGCTTAGCCGGGAGTTGAGGCACCAACTCCGGACGATCCTGGCCCTATCCGCCAGGGGTTGGCCAGGGGGGGTTCGCACGCACCGTTGCTATGACTGTCATCGGATGATTTGGGAAGATTGTATTATAGGGGACCACATGCACCGATACCCCGGTCTGACGGGAATGAGTGGTGGGTGCCTAGGGCTTTTCTTAGACGCCCCCAGGACCAACCCAGGCCCCGGTTCCAACCATTTATTCTCAGGGGTCCGCTCGCACCGATGGCCAACCAGCCTACCATACCGAGTGCCGAGAAGGGGGCCGAAGGCACAGATGTGCCTAGTACGGGCTGTGTGCTCTCTGCCGGGATCCTAGACACCAACTCCGGCCAACCCGGACTTCCCGGCGAAGGGTAAGTAGTTCGGGGGTCCGGACGCACCGCTTTTATGACTGTCATTGGATGACCGGTGAAGATTCTACTATAGGAGTAACCCCTAACACAGCATAGCTGCGGGGCCTCAAACGGGCCCCTATGCAGCACTCAGTAGCTCGGCCTAGTGGTTCGCTGGGAAGGCCCAGGACCCTATTCAAAGGACTCTTTATAGTAAATCGAGTGTGTCGGAAGTTCGCGACTCCCTCACCTTGAGAAAAGCTATATAGAGCTTCTTAAATATGAATAGAGGCATCCTATCGGCGACTTCCTGCGCGGCCGCTGCCGACGCCACGTTATGAGTTACCCGAAGCATACATTGTTTCGCCACCGCACTATTAGTTAGCGGCGAGGATAAATAACCTCGGGCGGTCGTAACGCGTTGAGGCCCACGGCCAATCGCGCTGCGCCGCCCGATATACAAATCGCGGGCCTGCTTCAAACTATGTGGGGCTACTCCCGAGCCGACGGCCGGGCAGCAGTCCCCGAGGCAGAGCCCTCAGCCGCCCCTGACCAGGGTGAAGATGGCTGTAAAGTCCAGACGCTTCACGGCGCGCCTCGGCCACCCCGGCCAACCGTCGAGTGGCGGGTGTCCCACCCCGGGTATAACCCGGTGGTCGGCCCCTCCAGCTCTTATGGCGGATATTAGGCCGGGAACCGGAGGGACAGCGCCGTGGGCGGACTCGGACCTTATATCACATCATATGTACAACATATGATAAATTTGTAACGGAGGGGCCTTATGGCGAAGCGGGGTCGCAGTAACCCATCTTCCCGGCTCCTCCCTGGTTGATCCTGCCAGTAGTTATATGCTTGTCTCAAAGCTTAAGCCATGCAAGTCTCAGTACGAGCTGACTTAAAGTGAAACCGCAAAAGGCTCAGTAAACCGGTCATAGTTTACCGGATATATGCCACTCACGTGGATAACTGTGGTAATTCTAGAGCTAATACATGCAACCAAGTCCCGACCAGCGATGGAAAGGACGCTTTTATTGGATCAAAACCATTCGCCCGGTTCGCCCGGGCGTCTGCTTGATGACTCTAGATAACACCACAGATCGCACGGTCACAGTACCGGCGACGTATCCGTCAAATGTCTGACTTATCAGCTGTCGATGGTAGACTCTGTGTCTACCATGGCGCTCACGGGTAACGGGGAATCAGGGTTCGATTCCGGAGAGGGAGCCTGAGAAACGGCTACCACATCCAAGGAAGGCAGCAGGCACGCAAATTACCCACTCCCGGCACGGGGAGGTAGTGACAAAAAATAACGATACGGGACTCATCCGAGGCCCCGTAATCGGAATGAGAACACCCTAAATCCTTTAACGAGGATCTATTGGAGGGCAAGTCTGGTGCCAGCAGCCGCGGTAATTCCAGCTCCAATAGCGTATATTAAAGTTGTTGCGGTTAAAAAGCTCGTAGTTGGTTCTGCGTGCCACGCTGTCGGTTCACCGCCTGTCGGTGCAACTGGCATGCCGTGGCATGTCCTGTCGGTGGCTGACGGGCTTCGCGGCGCGCCCCACTCGCTCACGCGTGTGGGTCGACGCGCCGTGTTGTCCTCGTTGGCCGGCTCAATCCTACCGCGGTGCTCTTAAACGAGTGTCGAGGTAGGCCGACACTGTTTACTTTGAACAAATTAGAGTGCTTCAAGCAGGCTCTGAAAGCAGCCTGAATAGTGGTGCATGGAATAATGGAACAGGACCTTGGTTCTATTTTGTTGGTTTTCGGAATCCAAGGTAATGATCAATAAGGACAGGCGGGGGCATTCGTATTGCGACGTTAGAGGTGAAATTCTTGGATCGTCGCAAGACGCACTAGAGCGAAAGCATTTGCCAAGTATGTCTTAATTGATCAAGAACGAAAGTTAGAGGTTCGAAGGCGATCAGATACCGCCCTAGTTCTAACCATAAACGATGCCAGCCAGCGATCCGCCGATGTTCCTCCGATGACTCGGCGGGGAGCTTTCCCCGGGAAACCAAAGCTTTTGGGTTCCGGGGGAAGTATGGTTGCAAAGCTGAAACTTAAAGGAATTGACGGAAGGGCACCACCAGGAGTGGAGCCTGCGGCTTAATTTGACTCAACACGGGAAACCTCACCAGGCCCGGACATTGGAAGGATTGACAGATCGATAGCTCTTTCTCGATTCAGTGGGTAGTGGTGCATGGCCGTTCTTAGTTGGTGGACTGATTTGTCTGGTTAATTCCGATAACGAACGAGACTCTGACCTATTAACTAGGCGCTCCCGGTATAAATACCTACCGGCGACAATTATTCTTCTTAAGGGGACAGGCGGCTCTCAGCCGCACGAGATTGAGCAATAACAGGTCTGTGATGCCCTTAGATGTTCTGGGCCGCACGCGCGCTACACTGAAGGAATCAGCGTGTTCTCCCCTGTCCGAAAGGTCCGGGCAACCCGCTGAACCTCCTTCGTGCTAGGAATTGGGGCTTGCAATTGTTCCCCATGAACGAGGAATTCCCAGTAAGCGCGAGTCATAAGCTCGCGTTGATTACGTCCCTGCCCTTTGTACACACCGCCCGTCGCTACTACCGATTGAATGATTTAGTGAGGTCTTCGGACCGGCGGTAACCGGCACCGGCTCGCTCGGTATCGGTTTCGCTGGAAAGATGACCGAACTTGATCATTTAGAGGAAGTAAAAGTCGTAACAAGGTTTCCGTAGGTGAACCTGTGGAAGGATCATTAAAGATTTGCATGCGTGTGTCTCTTGCCTCACGGCTCGATGGCATAGCGTGTGTCAAAACTTGAAGCCTCTAGTGCTTCCATTTTAATAGCCGCCGGTCGGGCCTCGGCCCTCCGGCGGTTTTAGGGGCGGCGGCGCACGTTCTCCTCCCTTGGAGGGCTAGTGTGTCTGCCGGGCTCCCGGCTCGAAACGCCGACAGCTATCTAGCGAGACGCTTACCGACGGACCCTTTGGCTTCCGATCGGGCCTTTCGCCGAGCAACGCTCACCTGTAGGGTGGTGCTCGGCGCCCTCTATTGGGGGTCTAAGGTCGTCTCTCGCTTCTGGCCTGTCTTTGGTGTAGTAGAGCGCGGAGGAGACCGGATCACACTCTCGGGAGGCGCGGCGCTGCCGGCTCCGGCCTAGCAAGCCGGAGACCCCGAAAACATATTTAACCATCTCCTCCATCTCCGTCCCCGAGGTGTCTCGGTCGGGCGCGAGGATGTTGCGAGATTCGGCGGCTTGGCATCACGCCCTGCCCCGGCCGCCGATATTAACTGACAATGACGCACATGCTGTATGTCGGAAATGGCCGGAAACGAGCCTATTTCCACATACATTTATGAGTATTTATAATATACTACCCTGAGCGGTGGATCACTCGGCTCGTGGGTCGATGAAAGACGCAGCAAACTGCGCGTCGTCGTGTGAACTGCAGGACACATGAGCATCGACATTTCGAACGCACATTGCGGCCCTGGGCTAGAACCAAGGGCCACCCCTGTCTGAGGGTCGTCTTTAAAAGAGGCATGAGCACTTGTCTCGACCACAGTTGACCCGACATGGCGTCCGACCTCCTTTGGGAAGTCGGCCCGGGGTCGGAATGGGGGCTCCCGTCTAGGGGGGAAGGCTTCGTGCCTCTCCTCTCCTACGACGGGTCCCCTTAAATAATCCGCCGGCAAAAGCCAGGCCGGACAGGTCGTGCTCACTCTCACACGAGGCTCACAGCCCGCTCCCCTCCGCGCGCCACTCCCGTCCCCGACATACCACTGTGGGGGGATGGCGCGGCGGCGGTCGGATGCGCGAGCTGACGCCCGCAACGGCGATAGGGCCCTCTCCCTCCGGGGAGTCGGACCCAGCCCGCACCCTTGTGGCCTCCAGTTTGTAGTACGCATGTAGCTCGTGAAAGAGACGGACAACCGATCCGGTGTCCCGGTCGCACGTAGCCCGCCTTTGCGCTAACCCGTGAAGTGTGGACTCTTGGCGGCCGCGTGGCAAATTCCGGATCGGCCCCACTACACTGCGTCGGAGGAACCGCTCTACATGAGGTGCGGGTTTGAAGTCGCCATGGGGTGCGTCCGCCGCCTCTCTCTCGTCTGGGGGCTGGTAGCGGCAGAGCTTTCTCGCTTGTGGAGGCTGAATATACGCCTGTCCTGGCCGAGTCGGTCTTTTCCTCATTACCCCCTTTAAGGAGGGGCGTAATTGAGGAAAACATTATATATCTCGACCTCAGATCAGGTGGGACTCCCCGCCGAATTTAAGCATATTAGTAAGCGGAGGAAAAGAAACTAACAAGGATTCCCCTAGTAGCTGCGAGCGAACAGGGATTAGCCCAGCACTGAATCCCAAAGGCCTCGCCTTTAGGGAAATGTAGTGTTTAGGAGTGCCCGTTTAACCCGGGGTCCGTGCACCGCGTTCAAGTCCATCTTGAACGGGGCCACGGTCCGAAGAGGGTGCCAGGCCCGTAGATGACCGGTGCCGGCCCCGGGTGGGTCCCTCCTTAGAGTCGGGCTGCTTGAGAGTGCAGCCCTAAGCGGGTGGTAAACTCCATCTAAGGCTAAATACAACCACGAGACCGATAGAGAACAAGTACCGTGAGGGAAAGTTGAAAAGAACTTTGAAGAGAGAGTTCAAGAGTACGTGAAACCGCTCAGGGGTAAACGGAAAAGACCCGAAGCCCCGAAACGGGAGATTCACGTCTTCTCGCCGGGTCCGCACCCCGACAGGGGGGATGGCCTTTCGCCCCGTCCGGCTTGTCCGTGGCGGTGGGTGGGCCGCCCTCCACGGGGTCGTGTACCCGCGGGGGACCGCACTTCTCCCTCAGTAGGACGTCGCGACCCGCTCTGCGGCGGTCTAAGGTCTGGAAGATTGTCTGGCTCGGGGCCTCCACTTTTGTGGCGGTCAAGTGACAGCTCTCCGGCACCGTGGCCGTCGTTCCGGGCGGTATCGAAAGACTACGGCGCTGGGCCGCTCCACTAGCGAGCGCCGCCGTCTCCCCGCAAGACCGGGCGTTTACCAGGGGGTGCCTTAACGGACACGCCCGGCTAGGCGCTCGGGCCCCTGGCGGGTGAGCACTCCGGCATGGCCCAGTCCGCCAGTCGGCGGCGCTTCAGATTCGGGAACTTATCCGACCCGTCTTGAAA
>CAXKTH010000171.1:5000-7500 GCA_964056705.1 Troilus luridus | reverse complement strand
CCCTAGGGTCGGGGGGGGGTTCGCTGGCACCGATCGGCTAGCCCTCCAGCGGCAGAGTCCCGATTGGGGGGTCGCTGGCACCGTTACGCCCTAGTGCAGGCCAAAAGCTTAGCCGGGAGTTGAGGCACCAACTCCGGACGACCGTGAACCCCTAGGGTCGGGGGGGGGGTTCGCTGGCACCGATCGGCTAGCCCTCCAGCGGCAGAGTCCCGATTGGGGGGTCGCTGGCACCGTTACGCCCTAGTGCAGGCCAAAAGCTTAGCCGGGAGTTGAGGCACCAACTCCGGACGACCGTGAACCCCTAGGGTCGGGGGGGTTCGCTGGCACCGATCGCCTAGCCCTCCAGACGCAGAGTCCCGATCGGGGGTTCGCTGGCACCGTTACGCCCTAGTGCTGGCCAAACCCTTAGCCGGGAGTTGAGGCACCACCTCCGGCCGACCCTGACCCTATCCGCCAGGGGTGGGCCTGGGGAAGGGGGGGGGGGTTCGCTGGCACCGATCGCCTAGCCCTCTAGCGGGAGTCCCGATTGGGGGGTCGCTGGCACCGTTACACCCTAGTGCTTGCCGAACGCTTAGCCGGGAGTTGAGGCACCAACGCCGGCCAACCGTGAACCCCTAGGGTCGGGGGGGTTCGCTGGCACCGATCGCCTAGCCCTCCAGACGCAGAGTCCCGATCGGGGGTTCGCTGGCACCGTTACACCCTAGTGCTGGCCAAACGCTTAGCCGGGAGTTGAGGCACCAACGCCGGCCAACCGTTGACCCCTAGGGTCGGGGGGGTTCGCTGGCACCGATCGCCTAGCCCTCCAGACGCAGAGTCCCGATCGGGGGTTCGCTGGCACCGTTACGCCCTAGTGCTGGCCAAACGCTTAGCCGGGAGTTGAGGCACCAACTCCGGACGATCCTGGCCCTATCCGCCAGGGGTTGGCCAGGGGGGGTTCGCACGCACCGTTGCTATGACTGTCATCGGATGATTTGGGAAGATTGTATTATAGGGGACCACATGCACCGATACCCCGGTCTGACGGGAATGAGTGGTGGGTGCCTAGGGCTTTTCTTAGACGCCCCCAGGACCAACCCAGGCCCCGGTTCCAACCATTTATTCTCAGGGGTCCGCTCGCACCGATGGCCAACCAGCCTACCATACCGAGTGCCGAGAAGGGGGCCGAAGGCACAGATGTGCCTAGTACGGGCTGTGTGCTCTCTGCCGGGATCCTAGACACCAACTCCGGCCAACCCGGACTTCCCGGCGAAGGGTAAGTAGTTCGGGGGTCCGGACGCACCGCTTTTATGACTGTCATTGGATGACCGGTGAAGATTCTACTATAGGAGTAACCCCTAACACAGCATAGCTGCGGGGCCTCAAACGGGCCCCTATGCAGCACTCAGTAGCTCGGCCTAGTGGTTCGCTGGGAAGGCCCAGGACCCTATTCAAAGGACTCTTTATAGTAAATCGAGTGTGTCGGAAGTTCGCGACTCCCTCACCTTGAGAAAAGCTATATAGAGCTTCTTAAATATGAATAGAGGCATCCTATCGGCGACTTCCTGCGCGGCCGCTGCCGACGCCACGTTATGAGTTACCCGAAGCATACATTGTTTCGCCACCGCACTATTAGTTAGCGGCGAGGATAAATAACCTCGGGCGGTCGTAACGCGTTGAGGCCCACGGCCAATCGCGCTGCGCCGCCCGATATACAAATCGCGGGCCTGCTTCAAACTATGTGGGGCTACTCCCGAGCCGACGGCCGGGCAGCAGTCCCCGAGGCAGAGCCCTCAGCCGCCCCTGACCAGGGTGAAGATGGCTGTAAAGTCCAGACGCTTCACGGCGCGCCTCGGCCACCCCGGCCAACCGTCGAGTGGCGGGTGTCCCACCCCGGGTATAACCCGGTGGTCGGCCCCTCCAGCTCTTATGGCGGATATTAGGCCGGGAACCGGAGGGACAGCGCCGTGGGCGGACTCGGACCTTATATCACATCATATGTACAACATATGATAAATTTGTAACGGAGGGGCCTTATGGCGAAGCGGGGTCGCAGTAACCCATCTTCCCGGCTCCTCCCTGGTTGATCCTGCCAGTAGTTATATGCTTGTCTCAAAGCTTAAGCCATGCAAGTCTCAGTACGAGCTGACTTAAAGTGAAACCGCAAAAGGCTCAGTAAACCGGTCATAGTTTACCGGATATATGCCACTCACGTGGATAACTGTGGTAATTCTAGAGCTAATACATGCAACCAAGTCCCGACCAGCGATGGAAAGGACGCTTTTATTGGATCAAAACCATTCGCCCGGTTCGCCCGGGCGTCTGCTTGATGACTCTAGATAACACCACAGATCGCACGGTCACAGTACCGGCGACGTATCCGTCAAATGTCTGACTTATCAGCTGTCGATGGTAGACTCTGTGTCTACCATGGCGCTCACGGGTAACGGGGAATCAGGGTTCGATTCCGGAGAGGGAGCCTGAGAAACGGCTACCACATCCAAGGAAGGCAGCAGGCACGCAA
>CAXKTH010000171.1:0-2500 GCA_964056705.1 Troilus luridus | reverse complement strand
CTGTGGGGGGATGGCGCGGCGGCGGTCGGATGCGCGAGCTGACGCCCGCAACGGCGATAGGGCCCTCTCCCTCCGGGGAGTCGGACCCAGCCCGCACCCTTGTGGCCTCCAGTTTGTAGTACGCATGTAGCTCGTGAAAGAGACGGACAACCGATCCGGTGTCCCGGTCGCACGTAGCCCGCCTTTGCGCTAACCCGTGAAGTGTGGACTCTTGGCGGCCGCGTGGCAAATTCCGGATCGGCCCCACTACACTGCGTCGGAGGAACCGCTCTACATGAGGTGCGGGTTTGAAGTCGCCATGGGGTGCGTCCGCCGCCTCTCTCTCGTCTGGGGGCTGGTAGCGGCAGAGCTTTCTCGCTTGTGGAGGCTGAATATACGCCTGTCCTGGCCGAGTCGGTCTTTTCCTCATTACCCCCTTTAAGGAGGGGCGTAATTGAGGAAAACATTATATATCTCGACCTCAGATCAGGTGGGACTCCCCGCCGAATTTAAGCATATTAGTAAGCGGAGGAAAAGAAACTAACAAGGATTCCCCTAGTAGCTGCGAGCGAACAGGGATTAGCCCAGCACTGAATCCCAAAGGCCTCGCCTTTAGGGAAATGTAGTGTTTAGGAGTGCCCGTTTAACCCGGGGTCCGTGCACCGCGTTCAAGTCCATCTTGAACGGGGCCACGGTCCGAAGAGGGTGCCAGGCCCGTAGATGACCGGTGCCGGCCCCGGGTGGGTCCCTCCTTAGAGTCGGGCTGCTTGAGAGTGCAGCCCTAAGCGGGTGGTAAACTCCATCTAAGGCTAAATACAACCACGAGACCGATAGAGAACAAGTACCGTGAGGGAAAGTTGAAAAGAACTTTGAAGAGAGAGTTCAAGAGTACGTGAAACCGCTCAGGGGTAAACGGAAAAGACCCGAAGCCCCGAAACGGGAGATTCACGTCTTCTCGCCGGGTCCGCACCCCGACAGGGGGGATGGCCTTTCGCCCCGTCCGGCTTGTCCGTGGCGGTGGGTGGGCCGCCCTCCACGGGGTCGTGTACCCGCGGGGGACCGCACTTCTCCCTCAGTAGGACGTCGCGACCCGCTCTGCGGCGGTCTAAGGTCTGGAAGATTGTCTGGCTCGGGGCCTCCACTTTTGTGGCGGTCAAGTGACAGCTCTCCGGCACCGTGGCCGTCGTTCCGGGCGGTATCGAAAGACTACGGCGCTGGGCCGCTCCACTAGCGAGCGCCGCCGTCTCCCCGCAAGACCGGGCGTTTACCAGGGGGTGCCTTAACGGACACGCCCGGCTAGGCGCTCGGGCCCCTGGCGGGTGAGCACTCCGGCATGGCCCAGTCCGCCAGTCGGCGGCGCTTCAGATTCGGGAACTTATCCGACCCGTCTTGAAACACGGACCAAGGAGTCTAGCGTGTGCGCGAGTCATTGGGTGTAAAACCTAAAGGCGCAATGAAAGTGTCAGGGGTGTCTCCTTTAGGAGCGCATCCCGTTGGGAGGATGGGCCGCCGTACGATCACTCGTCGGAGCCCCGCACTCCCGGGGCGTCTCGTTCTCATCACGAGTGGAGACGCACCAGGAGCGCACACGCTGGTACCCGAAAGATGGTGAACTATGCCTGGCCAGGACGAAGCCAGGGGAAACCCTGGTGGAGGTCCGAAGCGATTCTGACGTGCAAATCGATCGTCTGAGCTGGGTATAGGGGCGAAAGACCAATCGAACCATCTAGTAGCTGGTTCCCTCTGAAGTTTCCCTCAGGATAGCTGGCTCTCGGGAAGAGACGAGTCTCATCGGTAGAGCGAATGATTAGAGGTGATGGGGTCGAAACGACTTCAACCTATTCTCAAACTCCCAATAGATGAGAGCCCGGCTTGCTTAAAAGTGAAGCCGCGGGACTCGGATCAGAGATGCCAAGTGGGCCAATTTTGGTAAGCAGAACTGGCGCTGTGGGATGAACCAAACGCAGAGTTAAGGCGCCTGATTCGACGCTCACGTGAAACCATGAAAGGCGTTGGTTGCTTAAGACAGCAGGACGGTGGCCATGGAAGTCGGAATCCGCTAAGGAGTGTGTAACAACTCACCTGCCGAAGCAACTAGCCCTGAAAATGGATGGCGCTGTAGCGTCGTGCCTATACTCTGCCGTCAACGGCAAATCGGGCCGCCCCTCACGGGGAGTCGCGTTAAGCCTTGACGAGTAAGAGGGTCGCGGCGGTGTGCGCGGAAGGGTCCGGGCGCGAGCCCGCCTGGAGCCGCCGCCGGTGCAGATCTTGGTGGTAGTAGCAAATACTCCAGCGAGGCCCTGGAGGACTGATGTGGAGAAGGGTTTCTTGTGAACAGCTGTTGCACAAGAGTCAGTCGATCCTAAGCCCTAGGAGAAATCCGAAGAGAATGGTTGCCGTTATTGTTAAACATGTCGCATTCGGCGTACTGCGGTTGTAATATACCGCGGCTACGCCGTAGCGCGCTGTTTGTGCAGGCACCGTTTGGGCGAAAGGGAATCCGGTTCCTATTCCGGAACCC
>CAXKTH010000170.1:0-85580 GCA_964056705.1 Troilus luridus | reverse complement strand
TAAATCTTTTATTATTAAAAAGAAAGGCCTAATTTATAGTAAAGAACATTTATTTGTATATAATTATAATGAATGTGTTTAAACCCATCTAAGCAGTTTTTTTCAGAAAAAATGGAAATTCAGTTGTTCAAAATGGCTGCCATCTTAATTTAGAAAAAACTGTTGCAATATTACAGGCTATTACTAGAGAAATGTTGGGTAATTATTCTACAGGTTGTCGCTATGAGTTGGGTCACAACAAGTTTCAACTTTTCATTCATTTAATTTTTAATACTTTCCAAAAATACAAGCCATCGTTTGCTTTAGTATAGAAAAGATAATGTAATTATCTGAAATGTTCTGCAGGTTGACGGCTTCGAGTTGAGTTACACTAAGTTTTAAGTGTTATTTGTTTCATTTTTATTATTTTACAAATATACAAGTGAAATTTAGTATGAAAAATAGAAAGCAGTTATGAGTAATGAGTAGATTTTGGTAATAATTTCATCAAGAAATATGTTTCAGCTTACATTAGATGTATATGTTTGTTGTAACATTCATTTCTAGATGAACCGATTACAGAAGTATACGCATTTCCCATAATTACATTATTTTTTCATACTAAAGCTCATAATAACTTGTATTTGGAAAATATTAAAAGGGAGACAAATGAAAAGTTATAAGTTGTTTTGACTCAACTCGAAACGACAACCTGTAGAATAATTACCGACAATTAAATAAATGGGGTCTGTTTCGGAAAACGCATGCACATTATTTTTAGATACCTGTTATTTATGCTATTAAATAAAATACTCATAACAAAACATGTGTATATTTATAAATAACCTCAAACAAAACAATTCTAATCTTAGTAAAAAAAACATTCTTTCTCGTATCTTCTCCTCCATATGAATTCGCATAAATATGAATCCAACATATTTCTACTCGTTCCATATTATTTTTTGTTTCTTCATTTGACTGAAGCCCAAAGTGATTCCACCTCTGGGTATGAGCACCTGTGTTTAAGTCAACGAAATTTTTCAAGTTGTTAACGACGTAATGTTGATACCTAATGCCTTCCATTTGCTTTATTCCCTTATAGGCCTTCAAGCAATCAGAGTATGTTGTTGTCCTAGGTCGTATTGCAGCATTAGTGCAAGAAGTCAGCATTTCAGCTGTTCTACATGTACAGAATATAGGAAACATTCCCTACTTTCCATGCATACGCCTTCGAACACCCATTGCTACGGGTATATCCTTCCCACATTATATTTCATTTTGGAGATGCAGGATCATCAATTTCAACAATTTTCTCTAGTTCATTATAGGGCTTCCAGCAATAAGAATAAATTGTTGTCCCAGGTGGTATTAGGATTTATAATTAGGTTGCATGTTAAATTTCTCAAACATATGGAGCTATTTCACATAAGTAATCATAATTACAGAATAAATAATTTGCATGCGTTTTCCGAAACAGACCCTATAAATGCTCATAAATATTTTGTAAAAAATTGAGTTTACAAATAATTGTAAATATTTGTTTAGGTATGCACCTGTTATCCTGCTAGCTGCAATGATTATATGCGCCATAGTCACTCCTGATGATGTCCATGGAGTTCAAAGCTATTCAGACTCCAAAGCTCAGTGACAAGTAATTTTGGTAATGTAAGTACTTATTTTATTTTTTTAGTTTGAGATTGCTGAAATCTTTTATTTGGGTAGTTTGTTGTAGCATAATTTTGATTTTAGTTAGTGCAGTTACATAATAGAAGTTATAAAAATAAAAACAAAACCAAATATTTCTTTTTATACAAATTTATTATTTTGCACGTTAGATAATTGCACGGGATTGGGCAAAGACATTCCAACCCATTTACACAAAACCTCGACAAATTTTATACCTAAACCTTCCTGGTGAATCACTCTCTATTGGTGAAAACCGCATGAAAATTCGTGCAGTAATTATTGAGTTTACTGCAAACAAACTGGGCCGAGAACTTTGTTTTTTAATATGTATAGATAATATCATTTATATATAAACAATAATAGGAGGAAACTTGAAAAGATATAAACAATAATAAAATATAAAAATACTTGAAATTCAAAAAAACAAAGATTTAAGTCTTTAAAATTTTGGTAAACTTACCATTCAATGTTTCACTTGTTCATCATCAGAACATAAACCAAAAAAAAGTTCACATAAATGAAGATTTATGCACCTAATCTCTTGATTAATAGGAATGTTTTATCCCCTTGAATTGGCTTAATGTTTACTGGTTTGTAACTTTCCATTATTGTAGAGATATAAGTCTTTATATTCTGGAGTTCTCCAATTCCATTCTAATAATCATTTATATAATTATTAATTTTTAGTATGCAAAAATAAATAATTCAATTTTTCTCCCTTATCAAAAATGAACATATTTAGTCAATAAAATAGAGCCAAAACTCAAAAAGAAACACTAACATTTATTAGAATGGAAATAGAAAAACCACAATCCAAAGCCTTATGCTTCAAAATTCCGGAGTAAAACAAACACTTACCAGTCAACGTTTCACCTATTCAGGCATTGTCAAGACACAAAAAGAGTTAGATAAAAGAGTTATTGCACTTTCTTCTTCAAGATGTGATTTATCTAACTCTTTTTGTGTCTTGATAATGCCTGAATAGGTGAAACGTCGACTGGTAAATGTTTGTTTTACTCCAGAATTTTGAAACATAAAGCTTTGCATTGTAGTTTTTCCATTTGCATTCTAAATAATATGATCATGTTATGATTAACTTTGGTAATATTTGCCACTATCTTTTTGTTAACACCATTCTACTATTATTTTTGTTAACACATTTTTCTACACTATTTCAGTTTGCTGAAACAGGCAATGAAGCATAAATCAAGAAGCATCCTCCAGAAACTGAAAATTGAATTATCAAGGTTGTCTTCTGAATGCTCACCTATTTGAAGACATACTTAAGTATTCTATTTTCACAATAAAACTTTAATGCAAAACCATATCAATTAAATTATAAGTAAAATATGATTATAATCTGTATATATATTTAGGTTGTAAGCATGATATTCAAGAAGAGGCAGTATTTTTCAAAATCATTTGCTTTAGTTTGTCAGTAGTGGATTTATAAAATCTTAACTAAACCAGTATTAATGAATTTATCGCGAACTATATTTTATGAGTCTTTCTAATATGTCTGTGAGGACAGTTGTGTGAATGAGCACACCTATTCCTTATAATTTATAGACCTGAAAGCATGTATTTTAAAGTTTAATAGTAATTCTTCTATTAATTAGTATATTTTCAACCTAGGCTTCTTCAGATTTCAATCTTGGTCTTGAATAGTTGGTCTGGAATAGTTAGTAGAAGTTTTATCCTACGGTATTTTTAGGTTTTACTCATATTAACAAAATCCGCTGTGCGCACTAGTGTAATAGCTCATTTTTTCTTTCTTTTCTTACCATCCGACATTTATTTAACAATAAACAAATACAATATATAGCACAATCTAACAAATATAAACTTACAATAATAACCCATTATACCCCAGGGTATAATGTAAGGATATTAGGTACTACCCCAGGGTATTAAGATTTTTTTTATTAAAAAAAAAAAAAAAGAAAATTTTTAATAGCTCATTAGTTTAAATGCATATATTAATGAATCATAAATTTTAATCTATATGCAAAGGTACTCCAAAACTTTCTCTCTGGTTTAGAAAAAAGGCACTAATATGGGTGGAACATATGTACTTATGAACACTTATTTTAGTTTTTAAGAAATATTCTAATTTGTTTGAAGGCAAATGATTTCCTATTTTTATAATATGCATAAATATGATATAAATTATACATCCCCATTACACACTCCAAACATTGGAAGGAATACTTCCTACTTTGACTCCCATTCAGTCCCAGCTATGTATTGTACACCAATAGTGTTTATAATTTCTTCTTCTCCATCTTCTTCTTGCGGT
Source organism: Troilus luridus (assembly GCA_964056705.1). NCBI lineage: Eukaryota > Metazoa > Arthropoda > Insecta > Hemiptera > Pentatomidae > Troilus > Troilus luridus. The sequence goes on along the minus strand of CAXKTH010000170.1, from coordinate 81,616 downwards.
ATCTTCAATCTGAAATTCAGCATTCATCAAGATTATTCTTGAAACATTCTCTATGGTTTGGCAGCCAAATGTGTTATCACCTTCCTACGCTTCTTCTTCCTTCAATTTTCCCCTGCATTATCAGCTACAATAAGTTATGTTTATCTTCATGCAATCCTCAGGTATTGCAGTTTGCTTTTCTTCATGCTGTTCATTACTTATTTTTTCTTTCTCATCCTCTGAATAAAGGTCTGTAACTCTGTCCATCCAATGTAATGGGGTGTATAAAAAAAAAATGACCGTTTCACCTTCCCCCTGGAGAGAAGATGGGGAACAGTATTTTACGACACACCACACTTCCTGGCAAGTTCGCAAGTACTTGTGGACGGATTTGACTCAACATCTTCCTTCAGAACCTCATCAATATCCATTAATGGTCGCCCGGAGCCCTTCTTCCTTTCCAAGTCGTATCTCCACTATTAAATTATTCAAACAAACGCCGCACAGTGGGCTGGTCAAGGACACCTCCCCTTCATATTTAATAATTTCACGAATTGCTTCAGCGGCTGTGAAATTTTTTTTCAGTAATGTCTTAAAATAACGAGAATTTCGTAGGACACTGTCATGTTTCTTCTTTGAAATAAATAACTAAACTGTGGCTTTTTTTTTAAGAAGTCCAGTGTTAGTAAACAAGCTTAGAGAATGCTCTAAAGGGATTATTAAGTGTTGGTAAATAATAAATAGCATTAAAATATTTACAGACTTTTGAACTCTGGAATTTGATATAGCGGTCATTTTTTTTATTTTTTATACACCCCATTATTTTGTGACTCCTTCGGTACAACCACATCTCAAACGCATGTAGTCTTTGTTCTTCAGTTTTCTTAAAGGTACTGCATTCTACCTTGGAAAAAACTACAGGAAACACATAGAATCTTTGTAATCTTACTTTCAAATCTAAGGTGAGGCTCCTGCTGCAAAATACCCTCTTCATCTTTTTTTTTCATTTTCATTTTCATGAATTCACATCAAATACTCAACATTCAATTCACCAACAAAAAATCACCCTATTCCGCTTGTTCTTTCTCTTCCCTACTAACTATTATCCGGACTTGCTGTGGATGATTAAAAAGACTAAGGCCTAGCGACCTACTCCGAAACTAATAATAATTTCAAAAACTTCATATTACTGCAAATCAAGGAGAAAAAAATACTGAGGTCAAATTTGCGGGATGCGAAACTAAGCAGGTTCAAAGATAAAATAAAATCTACTTGTATCATGATTTGAGGCAATAGTGTTATTAGGTGTATAAAAAGCCGAAGTACTTGTTAACGTCTCTTTTTGCTGCTATGGCTAATCGGACGATTCTACATTGGGAGCTCTAAATTTTGTCAGTCCAAGTTTTATTTGGATAGGGATTTTTAACGAGTACATGACATCGTACAGGCTCGGGATCCCAGTTTAACGTCCCTTCCGAAGGACGGCGTAACTAAGGATTTTTTACTTCTTTTAAAAAATCAGCCTCGGTTAGACTGTGGGATTTGGAAAGCCTCCTAGGCGCTAGACCCAGCCACTATATAGTGCCCCCTCACCCAGCCACTAGATAGTGCCCCCTCACCCAGCCACTAGATAGTGCCCCCTCACCCAGCCACTAGATAGTGCCCGCTCACACAGCCAGTAGATAGTGACCCCTCACCCAGCCACTAGATAGTGACCCGCTCACCCAGCCACTATATAGTGACCCGCTCACCCAGCCACTAGATAGTGACCGCCTCACCCAGCCACTAGATAGTAACCGCCTTTATTTTTATACTGATATATCGATAGTAAAATAAATATCGATACTGATATATCGATAGTAAAATGAATATCGATACTGATATATCGATAGTAAAATGAATATCGATACTGATAAATCGATAGCAAAATAACATCGATATTGATACATCGATAGTAAAAAAATATCGATACTAATATATCGATAGTAAAATAAGTATCGATACTAAAATATCGATAGTAAAAAAATATCGATACTAATATATCGATAGTAAAAAAATATCGATACTGAAATATCGATTGAAAAAAAAAATTCGATACTGAATATCGATACTGATATATCGATAGTAAAATAAATATCGATACTGATATATCGATAGTAAAATAAGTATCGATACTGATATATCGATTGTATAAAAAATGTCGATACTGATATATCGATAGTAAAATAAATATCGATACTGATATATCGATAGTAAAAAAATATCGATACTGATATATCGATAGTAAAATAAATATCGATACTGATATATCGATAGTAAAAAAATATCGATACTGATCTATCGATAGTAAAATAAATATCGATACTGATACAACGTTAGTAAAAAAAATATAGATACTGATATATCGATAGTAAAAAAATATCGATACTGATATATCGATAGTAAAATTAATATCGATACTGATACAACGATAGTAAAAAAAAATCGATACTGATATATCGATAGCAAAATAACATCGATATTGATATATAAATAGTAAAATAAATATCGATACTAATATATCGATAGTAAAATAACTATCGATATATTAGTATCGATATTTATTTTACTATTTATATATCAATATCGATGTTATTTTGCTATCGATATATCAGTATCGATTTTTTTTTACTATCGTTGTATCAGTATCGATATTAATTTTACTATCGATATATCAGTATCGATATTTTTTTACTATCGATATATCAGTATCTATATTTTTTTTACTAACGTTGTATCAGTATCGATATTTATTTTACTATCGATAGATCAGTATCGATATTTTTTTACTATCGATATATCAGTATCGATATTTATTTTACTATCGATATATCAGTATCGATATTTTTTTACTATCGATATATCAGTATCGATATTTATTTTACTATCGATATATCAGTATCGACATTTTTTATACAATCGATATATCAGTATCGATACTTATTTTACTATCGATATATCAGTATCGATATTTATTTTACTATCGATATATCAGTATCGATATTCAGTATCGAATTTTTTTTTTCAATCGATATTTCAGTATCGATATTTTTTTACTATCGATATATTAGTATCGATATTTTTTTACTATCGATATTTTAGTATCGATACTTATTTTACTATCGATATATTAGTATCGATATTTTTTTACTATCGATGTATCAATATCGATGTTATTTTGCTATCGATTTATCAGTATCGATATTCATTTTACTATCGATATATCAGTATCGATATTCATTTTACTATCGATATATCAGTATCGATATTTATTTTACTATCGATATATCAGTATAAAAATAAAGGCGGTTACTATCTAGTGGCTGGGTGAGGCGGTCACTATCTAGTGGCTGGGTGAGCGGGTCACTATATAGTGGCTGGGTGAGCGGGTCACTATCTAGTGGCTGGGTGAGGGGTCACTATCTACTGGCTGTGTGAGCGGGCACTATCTAGTGGCTGGGTGAGGGGGCACTATCTAGTGGCTGGGTGAGGGGGCACTATCTAGTGGCTGGGTGAGGGGGCACTATATAGTGGCTGGGTCTAGCGCCTAGGAGGCTTTCCAAATCCCACAGTCTAACCGAGGCTGATTTTTTAAAAGAAGTAAAAAATCCTTAGTTACGCCGTCCTTCGGAAGGGACGTTAAACTGGGATCCCGAGCCTGTACGATGTCATGTACTCGTTAAAAATCCCTATCCAAATAAAACTTGGACTGACAAAATTTAGAGCTCCCAATGTAGAATCGTCCGATTAGCCATAGCAGCAAAAAGAGACGTTAACAAGTACTTCGGCTTTTTATACACCTAATAACACTATTGCCTCAAATCATGATACAAGTAGATTTTATTTTATCTTTGAACCTGCTTAGTTTCGCATCCCGCAAATTTGACCTCAGTATTTTTTTCTCCTTGATTTGCAGTAATATGAAGTTTTTGAAATTATTATTAGTTTCGGAGTAGGTCGCTAGGCCTTAGTCTTTTTAATCATCCACAGCAAGTCCGGATAATAGTTAGTAGGGAAGAGAAAGAACAAGCGGAATAGGGTGATTTTTTGTTGGTGAATTGAATGTTGAGTATTTGATGTGAATTCATGAAAATGAAAATGAAAAAAAAAGATGAAGAGGGTATTTTGCAGCAGGAGCCTCACCTTAGATTTGAAAGTAAGATTACAAAGATTCTATGTGTTTCCTGTAGTTTTTTCCAAGGTAGAATGCAGTACCTTTAAGAAAACTGAAGAACAAAGACTACATGCGTTTGAGATGTGGTTGTACCGAAGGAGTCACAAAATAATGGGGTGTATAAAAAATAAAAAAAATGACCGCTATATCAAATTCCAGAGTTCAAAAGTCTGTAAATATTTTAATGCTATTTATTATTTACCAACACTTAATAATCCCTTTAGAGCATTCTCTAAGCTTGTTTACTAACACTGGACTTCTTAAAAAAAAAGCCACAGTTTAGTTATTTATTTCAAAGAAGAAACATGACAGTGTCCTACGAAATTCTCGTTATTTTAAGACATTACTGAAAAAAAATTTCACAGCCGCTGAAGCAATTCGTGAAATTATTAAATATGAAGGGGAGGTGTCCTTGACCAGCCCACTGTGCGGCGTTTGTTTGAATAATTTAATAGTGGAGATACGACTTGGAAAGGAAGAAGGGCTCCGGGCGACCATTAATGGATATTGATGAGGTTCTGAAGGAAGATGTTGAGTCAAATCCGTCCACAAGTACTTGCGAACTTGCCAGGAAGTGTGGTGTGTCGTAAAATACTGTTCCCCATCTTCTCTCCAGGGGGAAGGTGAAACGGTCATTTTTTTTTTATACACCCCATTACATTGGATGGACAGAGTTACAGACCTTTATTCAGAGGATGAGAAAGAAAAAATAAGTAATGAACAGCATGAAGAAAAGCAAACTGCAATACCTGAGGATTGCATGAAGATAAACATAACTTATTGTAGCTGATAATGCAGGGGAAAATTGAAGGAAGAAGAAGCGTAGGAAGGTGATAACACATTTGGCTGCCAAACCATAGAGAATGTTTCAAGAATAATCTTGATGAATGCTGAATTTCAGATTGAAGATACCGCAAGAAGAAGATGGAGAAGAAGAAATTATAAACACTATTGGTGTACAATACATAGCTGGGACTGAATGGGAGTCAAAGTAGGAAGTATTCCTTCCAATGTTTGGAGTGTGTAATGGGGATGTATAATTTATATCATATTTATGCATATTATAAAAATAGGAAATCATTTGCCTTCAAACAAATTAGAATATTTCTTAAAAACTAAAATAAGTGTTCATAAGTACATATGTTCCACCCATATTAGTGCCTTTTTTCTAAACCAGAGAGAAAGTTTTGGAGTACCTTTGCATATAGATTAAAATTTATGATTCATTAATATATGCATTTAAACTAATGAGCTATTAAAAATTTTCTTTTTTTTTTTTTTTAATAAAAAAAATCTTAATACCCTGGGGTAGTACCTAATATCCTTACATTATACCCTGGGGTATAATGGGTTATTATTGTAAGTTTATATTTGTTAGATTGTGCTATATATTGTATTTGTTTATTGTTAAATAAATGTCGGATGGTAAGAAAAGAAAGAAAAAATGAGCTATTACACTAGTGCGCACAGCGGATTTTGTTAATATGAGTAAAACCTAAAAATACCGTAGGATAAAACTTCTACTAACTATTCCAGACCAACTATTCAAGACCAAGATTGAAATCTGAAGAAGCCTAGGTTGAAAATATACTAATTAATAGAAGAATTACTATTAAACTTTAAAATACATGCTTTCAGGTCTATAAATTATAAGGAATAGGTGTGCTCATTCACACAACTGTCCTCACAGACATATTAGAAAGACTCATAAAATATAGTTCGCGATAAATTCATTAATACTGGTTTAGTTAAGATTTTATAAATCCACTACTGACAAACTAAAGCAAATGATTTTGAAAAATACTGCCTCTTCTTGAATATCATGCTTACAACCTAAATATATATACAGATTATAATCATATTTTACTTATAATTTAATTGATATGGTTTTGCATTAAAGTTTTATTGTGAAAATAGAATACTTAAGTATGTCTTCAAATAGGTGAGCATTCAGAAGACAACCTTGATAATTCAATTTTCAGTTTCTGGAGGATGCTTCTTGATTTATGCTTCATTGCCTGTTTCAGCAAACTGAAATAGTGTAGAAAAATGTGTTAACAAAAATAATAGTAGAATGGTGTTAACAAAAAGATAGTGGCAAATATTACCAAAGTTAATCATAACATGATCATATTATTTAGAATGCAAATGGAAAAACTACAATGCAAAGCTTTATGTTTCAAAATTCTGGAGTAAAACAAACATTTACCAGTCGACGTTTCACCTATTCAGGCATTATCAAGACACAAAAAGAGTTAGATAAATCACATCTTGAAGAAGAAAGTGCAATAACTCTTTTATATAACTCTTTTTGTGTCTTGACAATGCCTGAATAGGTGAAACGTTGACTGGTAAGTGTTTGTTTTACTCCGGAATTTTGAAGCATAAGGCTTTGGATTGTGGTTTTTCTATTTCCATTCTAATAAATGTTAGTGTTTCTTTTTGAGTTTTGGCTCTATTTTATTGACTAAATATGTTCATTTTTGATAAGGGAGAAAAATTGAATTATTTATTTTTGCATACTAAAAATTAATAATTATATAAATGATTATTAGAATGGAATTGGAGAACTCCAGAATATAAAGACTTATATCTCTACAATAATGGAAAGTTACAAACCAGTAAACATTAAGCCAATTCAAGGGGATAAAACATTCCTATTAATCAAGAGATTAGGTGCATAAATCTTCATTTATGTGAACTTTTTTTTGGTTTATGTTCTGATGATGAACAAGTGAAACATTGAATGGTAAGTTTACCAAAATTTTAAAGACTTAAATCTTTGTTTTTTTGAATTTCAAGTATTTTTATATTTTATTATTGTTTATATCTTTTCAAGTTTCCTCCTATTATTGTTTATATATAAATGATATTATCTATACATATTAAAAAACAAAGTTCTCGGCCCAGTTTGTTTGCAGTAAACTCAATAATTACTGCACGAATTTTCATGCGGTTTTCACCAATAGAGAGTGATTCACCAGGAAGGTTTAGGTATAAAATTTGTCGAGGTTTTGTGTAAATGGGTTGGAATGTCTTTGCCCAATCCCGTGCAATTATCTAACGTGCAAAATAATAAATTTGTATAAAAAGAAATATTTGGTTTTGTTTTTATTTTTATAACTTCTATTATGTAACTGCACTAACTAAAATCAAAATTATGCTACAACAAACTACCCAAATAAAAGATTTCAGCAATCTCAAACTAAAAAAATAAAATAAGTACTTACATTACCAAAATTACTTGTCACTGAGCTTTGGAGTCTGAATAGCTTTGAACTCCATGGACATCATCAGGAGTGACTATGGCGCATATAATCATTGCAGCTAGCAGGATAACAGGTGCATACCTAAACAAATATTTACAATTATTTGTAAACTCAATTTTTTACAAAATATTTATGAGCATTTATAGGGTCTGTTTCGGAAAACGCATGCAAATTATTTATTCTGTAATTATGATTACTTATGTGAAATAGCTCCATATGTTTGAGAAATTTAACATGCAACCTAATTATAAATCCTAATACCACCTGGGACAACAATTTATTCTTATTGCTGGAAGCCCTATAATGAACTAGAGAAAATTGTTGAAATTGATGATCCTGCATCTCCAAAATGAAATATAATGTGGGAAGGATATACCCGTAGCAATGGGTGTTCGAAGGCGTATGCATGGAAAGTAGGGAATGTTTCCTATATTCTGTACATGTAGAACAGCTGAAATGCTGACTTCTTGCACTAATGCTGCAATACGACCTAGGACAACAACATACTCTGATTGCTTGAAGGCCTATAAGGGAATAAAGCAAATGGAAGGCATTAGGTATCAACATTACGTCGTTAACAACTTGAAAAATTTCGTTGACTTAAACACAGGTGCTCATACCCAGAGGGTGGAATCACTTTGGGCTTCAGTCAAATGAAGAAACAAAAAATAATATGGAACGAGTAGAAATATGTTGGATTCATATTTATGCGAATTCATATGGAGGAGAAGATACGAGAAAGAATGTTTTTTTACTAAGATTAGAATTGTTTTGTTTGAGGTTATTTATAAATATACACATGTTTTGTTATGAGTATTTTATTTAATAGCATAAATAACAGGTATCTAAAAATAATGTGCATGCGTTTTCCGAAACAGACCCCATTTATTTAATTGTCGGTAATTATTCTACAGGTTGTCGTTTCGAGTTGAGTCAAAACAACTTATAACTTTTCATTTGTCTCCCTTTTAATATTTTCCAAATACAAGTTATTATGAGCTTTAGTATGAAAAAATAATGTAATTATGGGAAATGCGTATACTTCTGTAATCGGTTCATCTAGAAATGAATGTTACAACAAACATATACATCTAATGTAAGCTGAAACATATTTCTTGATGAAATTATTACCAAAATCTACTCATTACTCATAACTGCTTTCTATTTTTCATACTAAATTTCACTTGTATATTTGTAAAATATTAAAAATGAAACAAATAAACACTTAAAACTTAGTGTAACTCAACTCGAAGCGTCAACCTGCAGAACATTTCAGATAATTACATTATCTTTTCTATACTAAAGCAAACGATGGCTTGTATTTTTGGAAAGTATTAAAAATTAAATGAATGAAAAGTTGAAACTTGTTGTGACCCAACTCATAGCGACAACCTGTAGAATAATTACCCAACATTTCTCTAGTAATAGCCTGTAATATTGCAACAGTTTTTTCTAAATTAAGATGGCAGCCATTTTGAACAACTGAATTTCCATTTTTTCTGAAAAAAACTGCTTAGATGGGTTTAAACACATTCATTATAATTATATACAAATAAATGTTCTTTACTATAAATTAGGCCTTTCTTTTTAATAATAAAAGATTTAATAACAACCTTTATATTGCTGAAAGTCTTCTTGTAATGATGAGCTGTAAGAGTCAAATAGATTAATATAAATTAAATAATTAAAATAGTTCTTAAAAAATATTACGCCCAATTCAACCCATAAAAAAGAAGCTACACCACCTCTGCAACATCTATAGCGCTGAACTAAATGCCATAGCATCCGCTCTACATTTCTCCATGACAAATATACAAAACTGACAATATAGTAATAATTTCCGATTCAATGAGCGCCCTCCAGGGATTGAACAATATGTACTCACACAGCCCCATAGTCCAACGCATTCACGAATATCTAATAATGCTAAATCACATAAGCAATCACATAATCTGGGCCCCGGGACATGTGTGTATTGTCGGGAATGAGATATCAGACAAAACTGCTCGAGCAGCTCTAACCCTCCCACGTAGAGGCACAGCTATTCTAACCACCCAAGAACTTGCTCGCCCCCTTAAAGAATGTATAGACAAAAGATGGCAAGCAAAATAAAAATAGTTCTTAAAAAATATTACGCCCAATTCAACCCATAAAAAAGAAGCTACACCACCTCTGCAACATCTATAGCGCTGAACTAAATGCCATAGCATCCGCTCTACGTTTCTCCATGACAAATATACAAAACTGACAATATAGTAATAATTTCCGATTCAATGAGCGCCCTCCAGGGATTGAACAATATGTACTCACACAACCCCATAGTCCAACGCATTCACGAATATCTAATAATGCTAAATCACATAAGCAATCACATAATCTGGGCCCCGGGACATGTGTGTATTGTCGGGAATGAGATATCAGACAAAACTGCTCGAGCAGCTCTAACCCTCCCACGTAGAGGCACAGCTATTCTAACCGCCCAAGAACTTGCTCGCCCCCTTAAAGAATGTATAGACAAAAGATGGCAAGCAATGTGGGATGAAAGTCCAGCCAGTAAATTGAAATATATAAAAAGGGAAGTAAATTCTTGGGCTACATCTAATCGTAGTAAACGTCATGAAGAGGTGGCTATTGCTCGCCTTAGAATAGGACACACACAGCTTACCCACGCACATCTCATTACAAGGGATGCACCACCGATATGCCTTAGGTGTAATAAAAATCTCTGCATCAGACATATGTTTGAGGAATGCTACTCCTATATAAAAATACTAAATCAGCTCAAAATACCACCCGATGTTAGAAAAGCGCTTAGAGACAGCAAATTACAAACTGTAAATTAATAACCAATATTTGATCCTCCATTGTCCTTGCATTTGTTGTTTTTTCCGATTGTTTTATTTCCTTATTATAGATGTATTATTTATTAGTATGTGTGTGTATATGAATATTTTATTTATTTATATTTTTTTAAGATAAATAATTATTTTAAAAAAAATCTACAGGCATTGATGATCCTAGGGTTTTGCGCCTCTAAGCAACAACAAACAAACAAACAAGTTCTTAAAAAATGAATTTCCAGAGTACAAATGTAAAAATAATTTAAAAAAAAAATTCTTATACAGCTTTGTGTCCTTACCATTGAATTCGGAAAATAGAATTTTCTATCTTGAAGTTTCATTTCTCACTGGAACCCCTTTGAATCAGGACTGAAAGTAATAATTATTAAAAATTTAGTTTTCAAATAATTAAAATGATTTTTTAAAATAAATTATCATAATACTAATTGTGAATAATTAGCAAGTAATGATTTAATTGTTGGGTCTTGGCCAATATTATTGATAATTTAAAATATAATTAAAACAGTTATTGGCTTTTTATTATAATGAATTTTGTAAAATTAATTCTAATTGAGAAAAATTATCTTATTAAACTAATAAGTGTAATTTTAAAGTCTCTTAACAAATGTGGATGGACCCTTTGGGATCTGAGACCCTCTTCGGGCTCACTCAGCCTCTATAAAGTGGGTTTCGAAAGTAGGGGGAAAATCTGGCAGTGGGAAGAGGTGATCTTGGACAAATCACCTCCCATTGTCATGGTCAGAGAAAATTTTCAATTTAAATTTTAAAATTTCTTCATGAATATCTGAAACATTATCTAATAAATACAAGATAACTATACATGTAAAATATATTTGTTTTAAATAATAAGCCATTTTACGATATATAATTCAATCCAGAGATCAATTATATATTTTAAGCTTTTAAAAATCTTAAATTCCATATACCGATTTAAGAATATTAAAAAATTACCTCATCTGTACACTTTTTGATAAAATACGATCACTGTAATTATAAATAAAATTATTTCTCAAATACCGACAAAAACTGTAATAGATTATTGCCAAGAAAACATAATAAATGTCTTTTATAAAATTTGAATAAAAAATTCTTCAAAATGGCTATTGAGACTTGGTCATAGCTTTCACTTTCAGTGGTTAACAAATAAGAGGGAAAAAAGGATTAAAAAGTGTAATTTAAAATTATGATTACAAATACAAATAAAACGTATTAATCGATAAATTAACATTAATGTATATAAAATTTGATTAGATATTTATCAATATTTATACTAATTAAAAAATCTTTAAAAACTGATTAATAAAATTGTTTTAAAAAATATTTTTTTATTTACATCGATATATATATCTCGTTTTAGTTGATTAATTAGTTAAGTTATTAGGGGTTTAGTTAAATTATTTTTCTATTCTGAAATAATATAAAATAAAATATTAATGTCCATTTTTAGAGAAACGGACTATCTTCGGAGAAGGCGCGAATCTGGCCAATTAGGCAACGCCATTCAGTCTAACTCAATTTGCACATCCTCCACCGATTTCTAACGAAATTTTTTCTTTGTCTAGAAGATTCTATTCGAATCGGTAAAAGCAGTGCCTTTCAATTGATATTTGTGAAATGTAGTGTTGTTATTTAAGATCGCGTATTATAAATTACTTAGTTTATAACATGAATAATAATTATTATAAAAAATTAACTATACAAATAATTATTTTCTCTATCCTAGAATGACTTAGCTAGACTTCTATTTTGTATGTCCAGACATTAAAAAATAGAAATTATTTTAAATAGTTTTTTTTTTAATTACAGCTATTAGTTTAATACTATCATTTTTCTTAACTAGTATTAATTTTACAAAATTCATTACTATAAAAAGCGAATAACTGTTTTAATTATATTTTAAATCATCAATAATATTGGTCAAAGCACAAATTGCTAATTATTCACAATTAGTATTATGATAATTTATTTAAAAAAATCATTTTAATTATTTGAAAACTAAAATTTTAATTATTATTACTTTCAGCACAGTGGTTCCAGTGTGAAGGTGAAGTTCAAGAAAGAAAATTCTATCTTCATTATTATGAAATAAAAAAGCACTTTATATGTTTGACCATTATATTAAATTAATAACACTTATAATTGAACATTAAACATTAAGTAAGGTTAAGTTAGAGTATGAGCCTAACAACAACTGCTGCAATCTTCTGGCCAGGGCTGGTTGCCATGGATACTCCCAGTGCTGACTGTATTAGGAATATGACAGTCTCCCCTCCTAATAAGAAATCACTCACAAGATACCCGGTATAGTACCGGATCCCCATAACGTTCAATAGGTCTATGAGTGCGGACAGGGCGAGAGAAATGTAGTGGAGGCGGACTTGGTTGAACAGGAGATTGAGCACTGGTCTCAGCTTGAGGAACTTGAGGTACACTATAGAGTTGTGGTGGAGCTGGATCAAATGTCACTGTCTTCTTTTGAACTAACGAAGAACGAATTTGATTAATATGTCGTTTGATAATTCTTCCAGAATCAAGTTTGACAAGATAATGACGAGTCCCCAGTTTCTTGAGAATTTCACCAAAGTGCCAGATTGGTGAATTATTGACATATACTCTTACTTGGACTCTCTCCCCCTCGAATAGTGAACGGATGTGTGATGGTTTACTTGTGGGCTGTGGATGATAAGGAAACAAAGAGTCAAGCCGTATCCTCATCTTCCTATGTAGGTACAATTCAGCAGGTGTGTTACCACAAGCAAGTGGTGTAGCACGATAACGGAGTAAAATATGCTGTAATTTAAGGTGTAATGGAGTAGAGTCATTTTGATGAGCTTTGAGACGATTCTTTAGAGTCTGTATATTTCTTTCAGCCAGCCCGTTGGTCGCAGGATGCCATGGAGCAATATATTTTTGAAAAATACCACGCTCGGTACAGTAGGTATGGAATTCATCACTCTGGAAAATAGAATGATTATCACTAACTAGAACAACTGGATACCCATGTGAAGAGAATATATTTTCTAGTAGGCTGATGGTACTGGAGCTGGTAGGTGCGTTTTTAGAGATTCGTACTTCAATCCATTTTGACTTCGCGTCCACGCAGACAAGGAAGTAAGAATTTTGAAATGGTCCCGCGTAGTCTACATGAACTCTTTCCCAATTATTTTGAGGACATTCCCAAGGGTGAACAGTAACTTTAGGGGGGTTAGATTTGATTTGGGCGCATGTCTGACAACTTCTAACCAATCTTTCAATGTCACGGTCGATTTTAGGCCAAATAACGTACCGTCTTGCTAGTTGTTTCATCTTAGTAATACCCAGATGAGTTTCATGTAATTCATTTAAAATTATTGATTGCAATGAAGCCGGAATTACAACTCGATCTTTACGAAACAAAATTCCGTCAACTAACGTATAGTCCGTTTCATTTGAATTATTTTCCAATTCATGAATGATTTGTTTTAATTCATTGTCATTCCCAGTTTCTTCCCTGATTATCTGAGATGTAATTTTGTTACTAGTAATTTGTAAGATAACTTCACCGTAGAGTTTGTTGATTTCGTCTCCAATCTCTTGTTCAGCTGATGTCTGGTTTGAAATAGGGGCCCTTGATAAACAATCTACGTTTTCATTGTCTTTTCCTTTTTTGAACTGTACAGAGTAGTCGAATCCGGACAGGAATGAAGCGTAACGAAGTAGTCTGGCGGAAGTCATCTGGGGAAGAGATTTACTCGGGTGAAAAATTCTGGTAAGAGGCTGATTGTCAGTGATCAATGTAAAATGTTTCCCATATAGATAATTATAGAAATATGTAACCCCAAATACTAAAGAAAGCGCCTCGCGATCTAACTGACTATAATTTTGTTCAGAACATGTAAGAGAGCGTGAAGCATAAGCTATAGGGTGTTCAATGTTGTTAATAATGTGACTTAGAACTGCAGCTATTCCATAAGGGCTTGCATCAGTTGTTAAGACTACGGGTAAGTGAGGGTCAAATGGTACAAGAACTTTCTCACTGCACATGATGGACTTCAGTTTGAGAAATGACGCTTCACAATCAGATGTCCAGAGCCAACGTTTGTTTTTCCTCAAGAGGCAGCGCAGGGGATATGAAATAGAAGAAAAATGAGGTATAAATTTTGAATAATAAGTAACAAGACCTAGATACTTTCTTACTTCGTCAGTATTTGTGGGTCTAGGCATGTCCTGAATAGCACGTACTTTTTCAGGTGATTTTGTAATTTTATTGTGTTCAATAACATAACCAAGATAATCAATTTTTTTAACAAAGAATGAACATTTTGATTTATTAACATGTAAATCGTAATCAGATAATCTCTGTAAGCAAGCTAATAAGTTAGTAGTACATTCTTCAATTGTCGTACCATGAATTACAATGTCATCAAAATAAGCCTCAACTTTTCGTAAGCCATTGAGTATCTGACTGAGGATTCTATTGAATTCAGAGGGTGCAGTTTTAATGCCAAAACTTAAACGGTTCATTAGGTAGGTACCTCTGTGAGTAGATATGGTCTGAATTTGAGCACTTTGATCGTCTACTTTAAGGTGCAGGTAGGCCTTGTAAAGGTCAAGTTTACAAAAATATTTAGAACCTCGTAAACTATGAATGACATCATCTATCTTACGTATAGGGTGGTTAGCTTGAACTAATCTTTCATTAACCCCACATTTGTAATCAACGCATAGGCGAAGGTTTTGGCCATCAGGTTTTGGAATACAAACAAGGGGTGATCCCCAGTCACTGGTAGGTACAAGTGTAATTATACCTTGAGCTTCCAATGAATCAAGCTCTTTATCTACTTTTTCCTGAAGAGCATAAGGAATAGTTCGTTCTTTAGTAAATACTGGTTTCACGTTAGTGCGCAATTGCAAATGTATTTGGAAATCCGGAACACAACCAATTTTTTCCTCAAAAACTTTTGGAAATTTTTCAAAAATATCTTGAATAGAATGAATTTGATGTGTAGAATAAGAACGAGTAGGGTTACTCGCAGTTTTCTTATCGATGCGTTGAAGTTCAATTCCAAGTCCACGTATCCATTGTCTACCAAGTAGTGCATCATGACCGTCAGGTACGATATGTAAGTCACCTGTTATTTGCTTACCTTCATATTGAATATTTAGAGTAACTTTCCCAAGTGGTTTGACAATGTTCCCAGTGTATGATCTGAAAGCTAAGGATGATGGTTGAATAGGAATGTTTAGGTTGAGCATATTAAATTCATTCTCAGAAAGAAGTGAATACTTGGCACCTGAATCCACCTCAAATGTTTTTTGTGACCCATTCAAGAGAACAGTAATCGTGTACTTATCACTGTCGGTATTAATTTCATACAGGTCAATAATTTCACAATTTTGAATATGTACCAAATCAATTTTGTCAATACCATATGTAAATGAAGAAGTAGAAGGTTCGTGTTGAACATTTGAATTTTGATTTTCATTTTGAATTGAATTTGTATTTTTATTTATCTTAGTTTGAATACAAACTTTAGAAATATGACCAGTTTTGTTGCAAAAATTACATTTTAATTTAAGTCTATCAAGACGACAATCAGGTGATATGTGGTCATTTCTTCCACAACGTAAGCAACAATTATCTAAACCTAAAGATTTTAAATTGACATAATGTGAGTTTCTAGTTCCTGAGTTAGACTTATTGTACAATTTATAAGACTCACGTGACCTTGGGCTGTTGCGGTAGGTAGGGCGGCTGGACGTTTTGTGAATATCCAGGGTTTCGAACTGAGGACTAGAAGTTGTTCTGCTGGTTGACGCTGTTGCTAATTCCTTACATTCGATCCGGGAAGCTTCAAGAGATGTTGCTTTTTCCACAATTTTGTTAAATGATGTTTCATTTGATTGTAGTAGTTGTTCTCGGATCCAATTATCTTTAAGCCCTCTAATAAATTGTGCACGAAGGAAAATATCAGCAATGGAGAGAGATTTCTCACAAGGACAGGTAACATTGAATTCACAGTCGATAATGTCACGTTGTAGAGATGCAACATACTGTGGAATATTCTCATTATCATTTTGATATATGTTAAGGAAATAATGTTGTGATACTACCGTGCTCTTTTTTGGTAACAACATTTGCTTAAGAGACGAGACCAAATCAGTGTATGGCAGTTTGTTGACCGGCTTATGTGGGCCCAATAGTGCTGCCAGATTATTATAATGTTCTGACCCAATGGATGCGCACAGGAGTTGTGCTTTTTTCTCAGTCGTAACATTTTTCAGAGAGCAATAATTTTGAAATCTCTCCAAATAATTTGTAAATTTTTCTCTCTCTGCATCAAAACGTTCAAAAGGATTTAGACTAGAACTAGTGTTACTTTCCTGTGTAGATTGCTGGATAGATGAAATCAGATTTGACATGGTGGCATTGAAGTTCTTCATAAATTCCTTGAATTGATTTGGATCCATCTTGTATCGTATTTATCAGCAGGACTTGAATGAAATTATGACAAAAAAACTTTTACTTTTTTACCTCGTCGCCAACTATTATGAAATAAAAAAGCACTTTATATGTTTGACCATTATATTAAATTAATAACACTTATAATTGAACATTAAACATTAAGTAAGGTTAAGTTAGAGTATGAGCCTAACAACAACTGCTGCAATCTTCTGGCCAGGGCTGGTTGCCATGGATACTCCCAGTGCTGACTGTATTAGGAATATGACATTCATAATTCAAAGGTAAGGCCGCAAAGCTGTATAAGAATGTTTTTAAAATTAAATTTTACATCTGTATTCTGGAATTTCATTTTTAAGAATTATTAATTAGTTGGTATTAATCTATTTGAGCTATGACTCATCAGTTCGAGAAGACATTTCAGCAATATAAACATTGTTATTAAATCTTGTATTATTTAGAAAGAAAGGCCTAACGGATATTAAAGAACATAAACTTTTAAATCATTAGAATAGGTTTGATCAAAATCATTGGAACAGTATTTTAGAGAGTTGAAAAAAATGGCTGTGATGTCGATTTAGAAAAAACTGTTGCAATATTATAGGCTTATATAAGAACAATTTTGAGCATATACCACCTTAAATTTACAGTTTCAGACATGTACAATTATTGTTTAACTAGAATTTTCACATAGACACACCATTTTGTGATTTAAACGGAGGGAACCTTATAATCCAATTAAATACTTCGATTCAAAATGGTTCATGATTGGAATAAATTTTTACTATAGTTTGATATATATTTAGTCAATGTGTTGTTATGCCAAACCAATAATAATAATATATTTGATGTATTGGTTTGTAAAAGTAAAGATAAAAGTGAATAATGGGCAAAGTAATGAAAATTAAAAATGCATCTGTTATGCAGGTTGTCACTTACCTGTATTGTATCACCTGTATCACTTACCTGTATTGTCGAGTTACTTAACTGTATAAGTTTTATTACAATCTTTTTAACAGTTTTATTACATATACAAGCTGATTACAAAAGTATACACATTTCCCATGATTACATTATCTTTCCCATAATAAAGCTCATTATAACTTGTATGTTTGGTTATCATTTAATCTAGAAATAAATGTTTCAACAAACATATAACATCTATACTTTGAAATGTTGTTGAAACTTTTATTTCTTGATGAAATGATTACCAAAATCTGCTCATTACCCTAAATTACATCCCCTTTTCCATAATAAAGCTCACCATAATTTGTATTCTTGGAAAATATTAAAAGGGAAACGGAAGTTAAAACTTGTTGTGACTCAACTCGAAGCGAAAATCTGGGGAATAATTACTGAAAATTTATATAAATGGGGTCTGTTTCGGAAAACGCATGCATATTATTTTTTAGATACCTGTTATTTTTGTAATACAAAAAATATTTTGTAAAACATTGAATTTTTGAATAACTATAAATATTTCTTTAGGAATGCACCTGTTATCCTGCTGGCTGCAGTGATTATATGCGGCATGGTTATTTCTGATGATGTCCAAGGAGTACAAAGCAATTCAGACTAGCATCGCAAAGCTCAGTGACAAGTAATTTTGGTTATGTAAGTAGTTATTTTATTATTTTAGTTTCAGTTTGTTGAAATATTGTATTTAGGTACTTAGTAGTAACATGGTTTGAATGTCACTGCATACCTTTCTCCTCTCCATAATTGATATTCTATGAATTAATACATAATATTTACAAAAGATTATTTTAACTAAACAACAAATTAAGATTCATATAACTCCGAAAAAATGTTAAAAATAAATTTGCATTCATCTAAAGTAACTAATTATGATAATTTTAAGAAAATCATAAATATTTAGTGGACAGGTTGCTTCAATTTATTTTGAAAGTGATTTTATTGTATACTAAAATATACTTGTACATTTTTTTGTTCTTATACAATTATGAAGGTTCTGGATTTAAATCCAGCTGCGGCTGATAAATTATTCATTCTTTTAACAGCCAAGGTCCTGTGGAATCTACAGACCCTCCTGGGGCTTACTAGCCAAAAAGTGGGCTCCCTTGATTGGGAGATATGAGTGGTTGAGGATCTCGTACAAATTTCTTCTCTGCACAACCATTGTCCTATAAACATTACAGTTTTTACCATTTAGTTGTAATGGTATAGTATTTTTTTCACTCAATGATCAGACGATAATATTTTTTGCCCAAAATAACTATCTGTTTTCCCAGCATCTCAGCATTTTTTACCATTTTGAGGTAAAAGCACATTTCAACAAACATATAATATTTATATATAATTTATTTTTATTAATTGTTATTTTTATGGTAGTTATTTTTAAATATTTTTGTTTGAAGAGAAAAGATTCGCGCTGGCCAAAAAAATATCCCGGCCAGGGCGAATCTTTTCTCTTCAAAACAAAAATATTTAAATAAAACATCTATACTTCGAAATGATGTTGAAACTTATATTTCTAGATGAAATGATTACCGAAATATACTCATTACCCATAAATTCATTCCCTTTTCCATACTTCAGATCATGATAACTTGTATATTTGGAAAATATTAAAAATGAAACAAATAAACAGTTATAACTTGTAACTCAACTCGAACGACAATCTGTGAAACAGATACCTAATAATGTATAATGAAAATAAGATGTCAGTTAATAGGTAGCTTCTTAAAGCTTAGTTAAAATGAAAAATTGTTTTGTAGAATAAAGGTTAGGATTAATGTATTTCACAAAATAAAACAGTGCATTGATTAATTTAAAACATTTAATTTTTTATTTATCCACGAAAAATACATGATTATACACAAATGGACATAAAACATTAAAGCACTATACATATTACTAAAAGCTTGCAAGTGGCCATAAAATCTCAAAAGTTTTGATGAAACAATAATAAAGGATATTTATATATAAGTCAAATAATAAACTATAGAAAAAATATATATCTTCAATAAATGATCATTATATACAACCATATGATTACACCAAAAATATCAATTCTGAAATATTTACAAAAATGAAAGGATTTATTTATGCTTAGGCTATATCATCGTATTTACAATTCATAGATTTTCAAACTTAAAGAAATTGTCTTTTTCTAATTTTTTTTTTCTAATAACTTGTTTTTATTATTAAAAATATTTTAAATTAGTTTTAAAGGTATAAATAAATACAGATCAATATATTTATTAAACTCAATATGATAATTTGAATAATAAATTATCTTTAAAAAACTTTGTACAAATAAAAAAGGTCATATATTAAATAATGAGGTATCATAACATTATTTTTGTATTTTGAGAGAGCTTTTCATCTTGGTTGAAAAAAATTAGACTATTTCATGTCTTAAGCTAATTATTAATTTAATTAAAAAAAAGTTCCTTAAGCACTTATTATCTGAAAGGCAATAATTTTTAAAACTAAACCAGTCTCAAAACAAAAATGGTTTATTTTATTTTTGTGAGTAAAAAAATATAAAACTCAATAACTTTTACAATTATAAGTTGATTTTTTTTTTTCCTTGGTAATTATTCCACAGGCGCTGTCGCTTCGAGTTTAATCACAAGTTTTAACTTTTCATTTGTCTCCCTTTTAATATTTACCAACTACAAGTTATTATGAGCTTTATTGTGGAAAAGATAATGTAATTATTGGAAATGTGTATATTTCTGTAATCGGTTCATCTAGAAATGAATGTTTCATCAAACATTTATCACTATACTCTGAAGTGTTAGTTGAAACTTTTATTTCTTGATGTAATAATAACCGAAATCTACTCATTACCCATAATTACATTCTCTTTCCCAGCTCATGATAACTTGCAGTTTTGGAAAAATATTAAAACTTGTTGTAACTCAACTCAAAGCGACAACCTGTGGAACAGATACATTTTCTTTTTTTCTTTATTTATTTTTTCAAAATAAATATAGTACAATTTAAAAATACGAGCACAGTAATTTCTAATATTTTAATTTCTAATTAATAATTTATTCACAAGAAATATACATTTAAATACTGATGTGTGCACATTGTCTTTAATTCATAATAAGAAACCTGCAGTGTCTTCAGGTCTTAATATAGTTTTAAAAATAGTTTGAGCTTGTATTGTCTTTTAAGATTTTAACGAGCGATGCACTTCACATCTTAACCTGTTAGAACTATTTGAGCTGTGATTGCGGCTCAATTGTTGCTCCAGTAACACAAATGTAGTCTCTTCGTCTTTCCCACGTGCTGCTCCTTTTGATAGACGTGTATTTGTTGAGCTCCCCTCTCTGCAAGTGCGGTTATAGTTTTTAGATGTTGAATTTATACATAATATCACATGTTTTTGTAAATATTTATATACAATATGCAATTATAGCAGTATTAAATAAGCCAAAATATTTCAGGCATGCTATCAGATAAAAATTTTTTATTTAAAAACACATGCACTTCATAACATTTTCTCAAAATGAGGGATTAGGATCCTTAAGTCACATCTGAACATTTATTAAAAATAAAATTCACTGGCTGCTTCCGAAAACTGATTTTCAGGTTTAATCTTTTTTCTATAATTTATATTAAGTCAACAACATTTGAGAGGGTGAGAAGCTTAGTTATACAAGTATTTTTAGTTTAAAGTTAGCCTTAAGTATGGATAATTCTGAAACCAGGTGAATAAGTGGTTAAGTCGAATTTGGTCCAAGTTGAGTTAATTTTACTGAGGGAAGTGGAATTGTCTCATTATTGTGTCTTTGGTTTGAAATGGAGTTATAATATAAAAAGTAACTTCAGTTTAAACCCAAGGGTTGACTTAGCAACTTATGCAATACAAGAATGACACGATTCAGTTTTTCAAATTTGTCTGCTTCCCTCATTTTGAACCAAATTCGACTTGACTACTTATTTTCCAAAAGCAATACTGCTCAATATCCCTAGGGGTATACAGCAGAGCTCTAATGTTTGTATTAAACAAACTTAAGCACTGTTTTGTTTTATCATATTATTATTATTATTATTTTACTTTTTGGATTTTTAACCTAAGTTTTAAATTCTCTTTAGTAACTCTTGACTTATCACCCCCTCATTTCAAAATCACATTTCACTTTAAGGATCCAATATCACCAGATTAATGAGTTATTTAATTTTTAGAAAAAAATAATAACAAAATTAGAAAAAATAGTAAAAAATTGGTCTTTGTTATGCCACATGCCTCCTCTTCTACTTGTTAATTCCTGAAATGCCTTATGCCAATGCAATTATTTTTTAGAATTTTAAAAGCTAATTCGAATTTCTAAAAATGGAATTTAATTTCAATTGGAAAATTTCATTATAATAATAGGTTCTTGAATGCTTAAAGTCTCAAATAAAGACATTTGAAGTCACCTTTTGTGTTGGAACATATAAATTGTCAGTTCCTAGTAAATGAAGCAAATTAAACTTCAAAAACATTACTTTATTCAAGATAAATTTATTAAAAAGTTAGTTTAAATGTATATTTAAAATAACTTCACACGCATTACTATTTCTTTTTAAGCAATACACTTCACAAGGTTTTTATATCCTTCATTCCTTGAAACTTTAGCTTTGAACAAATAAACTTGGGGTATTTATACTACCCTGATCTTGGTTATAATATTTTATATTAGAGTTTTATTAATGCATTGAACCCTCTAAAAAATTGTGATACATTTTTGTTAATTTGTCTAATTTCGGAACAACTAATAATTTTTATGTTATAAACCTTTACACAACAATTATAATTTTATTGTTTCAGTTTTTTTACATTTTGAATTAGTTTCTAAAACAGTAATTTTTTACCTAATAGCTTTCTCTTTGCTTATCACTTATTATAATATAATTTTTTATAAAATTCTCAGTAACATCTAAATTTTACTTTAAAAAAGTAAAATATCCAATATTCATTCAAAATAAGCCGGTGAGCATAATAAAAATAAATTTGTTTTCGTTTAGACCTTTTTACTTTTTTAATGTCTAAATTAATTTGAAATAAAATATTTAGCATGAACTACAATATATTTACTCCTAGGAAAATAAAAATATTGCATCAATTATGTAAAGTTTGATAATAACTAGAAAATTCAAGTGTTTTTAACACCACCCAATATTTATATTACATTTCCTCATGACAGCGTCAATATGTTGTTTCTAATTTTTTATGTATTACTACATATACTTATGGTTCTCAGATAATTGCGAGTGGTTTTTATAGGCTTACCCACATTTTATGCGACTATGAAAAATTATTTAAGTTGAGATAAGAGGAAGTAGTCGAATATATTTGAATTATTTAAACTTGGGTGTGTTTGTTTTAAACGTTTAGAAAATAAACTGAAATATTTTGTTGATAGGGGATTAAAGCAGACTTACACTTTCAAAGCTATTTTATGATCAATGCAAAAACTTTCAATGCAAGTAGGTGCTACTACTTTACAACTTCTAAATGATTTAAAACCTCAATTTAATTTTAGTATTATAATATCAAAATAAATAATAAACTCTACATATCTACAAAACTAACTACATTCCTCCACAAGTCATAACTTTATGAAGTGCATGAATTATCACCAGTAAGATGTACAAAATTGCGTCACTTTTAATAAATCAAGAAACACAACAGATGAATACTCACAGACCTTAAACTCCCTGCTTTTTTAGGCCGCCACAAATGGAATGCTCCGTAAATAATTGGATTTACGAGGCTGTTTGACATTCCAAAGAAAAATATTCCTTTCTGCAATTCTTCACTTAGCTGAAAATTAAAAAAAAAACAACTAAATTAAATATAATCAATAATACAATATATATATTTGAAGGCTAAAGAGGAAAAATGAGGTAACTCAATTTTTTTGCTCAAAATTGTTTATCAGCAGTAATTGATAGATTTTTTTTTGTAACAAACATGATGGTGTGAAAAAAAATATATGAAAATAAGTTTGAACAACTTAAAATAGCTGTCTTAGAATGTCCTTAAACATTGGAAAAAACTAGTTTATCCGAACGATGCCAGAGAAAGATCGAGATGCCAGAGGTAAGATGGCTTCCCTCAGTTGGGTTTTGAGCCCTTTAAACATCTTCTTCATTTTCAGATTGACAGAACCAGCAATTCGATGAACTTTAATAAAAATAATGATACTGATTACAGGTGAATTTTGCTGTCCTGAATATTTAGGAAAAATTGAGTTACCTCGTTTTTCTCCTGTAGTCTTAATTTACAAGAAAATGTTTTTGATAAATATGATAATAACAATGAACAATATATATAAATTTGTCTTAATTTTCTATTATCATTGCAACATCCAATATATTTAACTGAATTTGTGAAATCATTAGTTAAGGAAATTGTTTATTAAATTAAGTGTTCATTGTATTATTTGAGTGATACATGATTTCTCACTCATGAATTAATGAGAAATCTATCTAACATCATTAGTAGAATATTTTAAATATTTTTGTTTTGAAGAGAAAAGATATGCCCCTGCCAGGATTCGAACCCCGGGTTTCGATGTGTCGTCTGTCAATTCGAATCTTGGCCAGGGCAAATCTTTTCTCTTAAAAACAAATATATTTAAAAAAAATTACTATCAATATAACAACTAATAATAATACATGAGTAGAATCATTTTTAACGGTAAAAATATGTGCAGAAAAAGTGTTTTCATACAAAAAATATTGCTTGTTTTTGTCCCCATTTATGAAAATTATGATAAACTAACTAGAAGAAATTCATCCATCTAGACTCACGTGTGATTCAATCTTCTTCATATAACTTTTTAAAAATATATAATCATTTGTAACAGTTATTTACTCACAAACTGCTATTCTTAGGGCTGCCATCTTTGGTCTTTGTGAAAAGTTATTATGTTTGTTATCAATTTTTGATTTTAGCTGAACTATCAGATATCTGTCTAGACTAAGAATAAATTAAATAAGGAAGACTGTCAGTTTCAGAGCGATTGTAAAAATTTAACAAATCAAAAATAGACGGACGAACGAATTTTCTTAACATTGAGATTCATTGCTGAAGTTCTGTAGGATGTTTTCCTATTTAGAAATATTTTGCATGAATCAGAGATAATGAGACTAGTTTGGCTAATAAAGTATGATTTCGCTTTGTTGGTAATAACGTGTTATTGTTATTTTTGGCCATTTTATTCTTTATAGTTAATTCCATTTCACAAATTTCTCAGAATAGTAATTATACATTCATATGTACCTACTAAAAACTAAAACTATTTTAAAATACACTTACATGTTTGTCGGGGTTGAGAAACATGAAAATTATCATCATCGTATAGTAAGGTGTCCACCAAATAATGAAGGTCACTACGATCACTAGAGATATACGGAAAGACTTCACTTTAGCCTTGTGAATGAGTCGGCGACGGTTGATGTCGTATTTTCTTACAGAGTTGATACTTTCATTTTGAAAGATTTTGTCACTCTCTAAAACATTTTAGAACAAAGATAGATTATTGTTCATAAAATAAGTTAGAATGATAAATAAAATAATAAAATACAGATCTGTTACGATAAAATAATTACGAAGATAACTCACTCGATATTGTTACGATTGTTGATACATAAGATGTGATGAGAATGAACAACGGCAGCATGAACATGCATACAAAACTAAAAGTTGTGTACAGTTGCTCTTGCCAAGGCTCGGTGTAGAAGCCGTACGTCACACATTGATAGAAGTCTTCAAAGAATGGACCTTTTCCTTCATGAAATATGACAAGCTAAAAAAAGAATAGAATAATTATATCATTTTGTATTTTGTATAAAAAAACAGCCTCCAGTCAATTCATTTATTCTTTCAAACTATGACGTTTCGACACTTAAATGTCATTTTCAATATTTTAAAAACATCAGCATCCTAATATAACTCTAAAAAAGTTACAAGTCAAAAATCTGCAAAATTTTTAGATAAGAATAAAAATAAATTGGATTTATCCCAATCTGGAAGGGAAAATCAAAGTCATAACCTGAAGAGCCAGGGACCTCATAGACGGCGGCGCTGCTGTCATGTCGGCTGCGGGGCCGTTTCGCGGGTCTGCGGGTGTGGCTGCAGGGTTCCTTGAGGAACCGGCAGCCATGGCGTGGACTCGTGGGGTGGTTCCGGGGTCGGGCAGGGGCGCCGTGGCTGAAGCACACCAGAGGGCGGCACCTGGCTGCGAAGCAGGGTTTCCTAGGAAGCCGGCGGACAAGGCGGGTGCACGTGCTGGTGGTTCGCGGAGGCACGTTGAGGCGGGCCAGGAGAAGGTGATCGGGCGTAGGAGCACTGCTGGTAGGTTGGGTTTCTCAACGAAACCGACTACCAGTACTGGAGCACCTCACGCACGGGTAAGGGAGAGGACCGCTGCAGCTGAGAAGAGGCCCAGGACATCCACAGGCAACACGGCTCCAGTAGCCAAAAAGCCAAAGGACACTGGGACCAATCCTAAGTCTTATTCGAGGGCAGCCAAGGATTTGCTGGTGGCAGTGGTGCCTGTCAGCTATCCGGAGGATAGGCTGTCCCCGAGGGACTGCACAGCAATAAAATCAAGGATTCTTGATCAGTTGGATGAGATTGAGGTGGGCAGTCCGGTGCAGCCCCAGTTCGGTGGCGTAAGCTATAGAATGGGGGGCTGTGTTGTTGCCTGCGCCAACCAACCAACGCGGGAGTGGCTTGCGGGGGTCATTTCTGGTTTCGTCTTGGAGAGGGGTTTATCCCTTCGTGTAGGCGACTCCGGTATTTTGACCCAGCAAGTGAAGGTGGGGGCCTTCTTCCCTACTGACAGAGCGATCTCAAATGAGGTCATCCTCAGGAGGCTGAAGGTCCAGAACAGTGAAGGCATTGACGGCGTGCTCAGCTGGCAGCTGCATCATGTCAAGCCTCTTGATAACGGCTTCTACGCTATCTTTAGGATACCGGAGACAAGCCTCGGCAGCCTCAGGAGGTGCGTAATGCAGGTTCATTTCAGCCTGCATCGAGTAACACTGAGGGTGCTGAGGAATAGGCCGGCGGAGAAGAGAGGTGCAGATCAGGCGGAGGGTAAGTTTACCAGGTACTTTGAGTGTGCCCCTGGTGAGGGTGAGGTGGACCACCTGCCTGCTGATCATACTAGTGGCTCAGCCATGGAACCCCTTGCAGTGGATCCGGAAGCTGGAGTCGCTCCTGATGAGGCCGAGGAGCTCGCCAGATTGGCGGGCTTCTCGGGCTCGGAAGATGATTAGAAGCATGAAGCTGCTGCAGATCAATCTGCATCACTGCATAGCGGCATGTCATGTGCTACAGCAGTATGTCAGAGGTAAGGACATTGATATCATTTTTATACAAGAGCCTTATCTCTTAAATGGCAGGATTGCGGGGCTTGGCTGGCCTGGCTATGGCTTGATTGCGGGGACAGACCGGCCAAGGGCCTGCATCCTGCACAAAACAAAACTTAACATGCTGCCGCTCTGGCAGTTCTGTTCCAGAGATCTAGCAGCAGCAGTGCTATCTCCCTCGGGAGAAGGAACGAGGGCAGATATCACAATTGTCGCAGGATATCTGCCCTATGAAGAAAATGATCCCTTGCGGCAGGTTGAAAGGATGCTGGAGGAAGGGGTCAGAAATATGTTGGCTGCCCTAGATGCCAATGCGCATCACGAAGCCTGGGGCAGCTCCAATAACAACCAAAGAGGTGAGAAAATACTTGAGTCTATCATTAGTTCTGGTCTTGATATATTAAACAGGGGGAATAGGTCTACCTTCTGCAATAGATTGAGGTCGGAGGTGATAGACATAACCATTGCATCTAATGAGGTAAGTACCTTCATAAATAACTGGCATGTCTCTGGAGAAGAGACATGTTCAGACCACAAATACATTAGATTTGACCTCTGCATAAATGATTCCCACACTATGCTGTACAGGAACCCCAGACGTACGGACTGGGTACTTTTCTGCGGCATACTGGAGGAGAATCTAAAGAACTGTCCCAAAGGCATAAAAACCACATGGCAGCTGGAATCCCTTAATGATGCTCTAACCGAAGCCATTATGGATGCATATACCAGCAGTAACCATGTGTGCAGCATCAGTTCCAACAGGAAAACCTCCTGGTGGAATGAAAGCCTAAACGTGCTAAGAATTAGCACCAGGAAGCTATTTAATGCTGCCAAAAGAAATGGTAGATGGGAGACCTATAGAGCGTCTCTCACTGAATACCATAGACAAGTAAGGAAGACCAAGAGACAGGCATGGAGGAATTACTGCAGTAGTGTGGACAGTGTTCCTGCTGCCTGTCGCATTAAAAAGATAATGTCCAAGGATGTGGGACATACAGTCATGGGCACACTCAGGACAGTGAACGGACACACGCAGAATGAGGCGGAAACCTTGAAGGCGCTGGCCGAAACTCACTTTCCTGGGTGTGAGGCCCAGTTAGCGTGTGATGCTGCTCCTGTCGAGCACATCGTGGGAGCGGGTGGCGCATACTGGGCCAAGGCTAGGGAGATCATTAATATGAAATCCCTCAAATGGGCAATCGACTCCTTCATGCCCTACAAATCAGGGGGTCCTGACGGTGTCATGCCGGCACTGCTGAAGCAGGGCTTTCTAGTGATTAGGACCCACCTGCTTGAATTACTAAGAGGTAGTCTAGCGCTTGGATATATCCCTCAGAAATGGAGAACGTCCAAGTTGTGCTATATTGCCAAGCCCGGCAAAGGAGCTTACGATGATCCTAAAGCATTTAGGCCAATCAGTTTGTCATCCTTTCTGCTGAAAACACTTGAAAAGATCTTAGATAGATACATCAGGGAAGGTGCTTTGACAATCAAGCCAATTCACCCGCTACAATTCGCATATCAAGCAGGTAAATCCTGTGAGGTTGCTCTCTTCAACCTGGTGTCAAGACTGGAAAGATCTATGAAACAGGGCGAAACCACAGTAGGCGTCTTTGTGGACATAGAAGGTGCCTTTGACAGGACACCCTATAGTACTATTAGTGGAGCCTTGAGGGGCAAGGATATTGAACCAGTTGTGTGTAGGTGGATTAATTCCATGCTGGAGCAAAGATCTCTCATCTCGGAACTGGGCGGCACCAAACTGTGGATAAAGCCCAAAGGAGGCTGCCCGCAGGGAGGTGTCCTATCACCCCTGCTCTGGTGCTTGGTGGCGGATTCTCTTCTGTCAACAATCAATGGAGCGGGTTTCTATGCACAGGGATATGCGGATGATGTGGCCATACTGGTTAGTGGCAAACATCACTGTGTAATCTCTGATTTGCTTAAGTCGGTAACGAACATACTGTCACGGTGGTGCTTGGCTAGGGGTGTGGGCATCAACCCGAGTAAGATAAACGTTCTGGCTTTTACAAGAAAGCGGAGGGTGGTCATAAGACTACCAACGCTCAATGGAATTCAGTTACAGTGGAACACCGCAGTGAAGTACTTGGGACTGACACTGGATGATAAACTGAACTGGAAACAACACGTGGCTAACACGACCAATAAAGCCATCAGATGTCTGTGGGCCTGTAAAAGGGCCGTGGGGAGGTCTTGGGGCTTGAGACCGGGAATGGTCTGTTGGCTGTATGTGACGGCCATCAGACCCATTGTCACTTATGCAGCCCTTGTGTGGTGGCAAGGCGCAGGAAAAAGTGGAACCAGGCTTAAGCTGGAGAAGCTACAGAGATTGGCCTGTCTAATGATGACGGGTGCTATGAGGACGACTCCTACTGCTACAATGGAGATGGTGCTGGGGCTCAGGCCACTGACACTGGAACTTGAGTACCAGGCTATGGTCTCTACGTACAGGCTATCAAAACAGAACATAATTTCCTTGGATATGGGTTGTGAGAGCTCGAGGGAACTGTTCTCTAAAATTGAGGCGGACTGCATTTTGGCGATGCGATCTGATCTTCAGATTCGGGGCTTAATGTCACCAAGCTACAAAGTTGAAATCGACACAACGAAAAGGCACAGGCCCTGTAACGGCATCAATTGTTATACTGATGGGTCCCTTATGGCTTCTGGTGCTGGTGCAGGGTTCTGGAGGATGGATAAACCTGGGGAAGGAATTTGGATCTCCCTTGGAAGGCACTCCTCAGTATTTCAATCTGAAGTACTGGCCATCAATCACTGTGCACAGACACTGCTGGATGAGCGAATGTCGCTTAGAAGGATTACCTTCTTTAGTGACAGTCAGGCTACCATAGGGGCACTTGGTGGATACTGCACTAATTCACGGATTGTGTGGGACTGCTATGTGGCTCTTAACAAATTGGCTGAGAACAACAGGGTTAGCGTTGAGTGGGTTCCTGGTCACCATGGCATCCCTGGCAATGAAGAAGCTGATAGACTGGCCAGGCTGGGGTCGGACAAAATTCCATGCACCCCAGAACCAGTATGTGGTATTAGCCTCAGCTATGCTAAGCGTAGAATAAAAGATATCTACCTTAGAAAGATGAATCAACTTTGGTGCAGGAAAAGTGGATTAAAACACTCCAAATTATTCATAGAAGGCTTCAATGAGAAGAGGACCAAAGTCCTTCTAGAGCTGGGCAGAGCGGATTTGAAAACAATTATAGCGGCAATTACGGGACACTGCAGTCTCAATGCACATATGTTTAGGTTGGGACTGGTGGAGGATCCCACGTGTCGCTTTTGTCATACAGCGGACGAGACACCCTATCACACTATCTGCCAATGTGATGGGCTAGCCAGCTTAAGGTTTGCAACCTTTGGCACGGACAGAGTCACTAACCCGAGGCAGCACGACTTAATCAATCCATCAAGCTTACTTAAGTTTGCGGGTTCGGCTAAATTAAGATTAAAATAATCGCGTCAATCAATGGGGTGCACAATAGATCAACTAATGGTCGCAGTGCAAAGTTCTATACGCCCACTTAAAAAAAAAAAAAAAAAAAAAAAAAAAAAAAAAAAAAAAAAAAAAAACCCTGAAAATATTATTTTTTCATTGTTATCAAACAAATTAACTACTTATTATAATAATATTTGTTCAATCTTAATTTCAAATGATCTTATGTTCATATTGGTCAAAGGAATTTATTTCTTCTTAAACAACATCTAGTTCATAATCTTCATTGGTGTCTTCAGTGAGTTACAGTATTTCTTTGTAAAATTGTAGTTCGGATAGCTCTGACCATTCAGGGCTGAAATGTTTCACCAAAAGTCTGGCAACATCGCGTATCTTTGCAGGGGCTAGTTTCACATCAGGTTGTATTTGTGTGGATAGTGATAAAGCATTTTCAATTTTTTTATGTTTTTTGGTCACAGCTAAATAGTTGCCAGAATTTGCAGTGTAGCTCCTTTCCCCACCTATCAAGATATTATTGTTCTCAGTTTTTTCAAGAGAAATCTTTTTGTTTCCCAAAATTTGAAATGCCACTGAACAGGTGGTTTAATAATTTGTGTGAAAGATTTTTTTCCAGTCCATCACCTTTCCTGCAAGTGATATTGGATTCCCATGGACTTTAAAAAATTCCACATACTCCTCTGGCTTTATTATTATACCCTTTTTTTTTTTTATGTCCTTCTCAATTTGGCCAAATTTGACCAAAAAAATACCCTATCCGATGGAAGAAATGAGTGACCAACAACTGTCATATTTTTATCTGACTTCCACATCCACCACAAAAGATTCTTATCTTCGCGATGGCTGATAATTCTATGAAATTTGTAAGGCATTCATACACCGCGGAAACGATTTGGTTGGACCCCGTCTTTTGCTCTGTTTCATCCCAATAATAAATAAATTTTTTTTGTTTATTACAAATGAAATTGTACGTGTAAATTTGCCTTGAAATATATCCAGATTGGTCCGCGACACGGGGAAGAACTTGATTCTTTTGACAATCAAAAGACATAGTAATACTATTTTCATTATTTTGTTTCAGCAAGGAATAAAATTGTTTTGCTTTTAGCTTACCAATGGTTAGATCTGCCTTCAGTTTTTTTCTCAATTAAAATGACATGAATTGGGCATCTTTGAATTTTTTCTTTTAAGCAAATGCACGTTGAACACCCATCCGTTTGAGGAGACACTAAGCCAATATTAAAATTTTTGTTTAAAAAATCTCCAATATATTTACTACAAACACTTAGCTGAGGCATGTTTAATTTTTTCATCTCAGACTCATAGATTCTCCACACTCTAAGAATGTTTAACTCTGAGGAAAGATAAATCCGTTCTGACTTCGCCCTACAACAATGGCTTTCAATAGCCTTAAATTTCTTGATAAAGTTGATTACACTTGTTATCATATTTTTGCAATAATCTATCTCCGCCCCTGTTTTCCACGGGCAGTCTTCTCGACATGAATATTGTCCTCATAATCAAACATTTTCAGAAGCTTTTCATTTATCTCATCATGAAATCTTGTTTCAAATCTGTTCAAATTTGTCACAGTTATTGTATGTGCTTCGGTTTGATCCCTTTGTCCAAATTGGGGATTAGAATAAATATTTATAATTATAAGTTTTATCAAATTCTGTATATAAATTTATTTATTGAATTTTTTTTTTAATTTTCCTGAATTGTGAAGTATAAAATTAAAACATTGTTTTGGATATTTAATTTTTCTAATGTACCAAAAATAAAATGGCAAGGGAACTTTTCTTGAAATACTTGGAACGTTATTTTAGTTTATTAAAAATTTCATATTTTAATTTAATTAATTTAAAGCTTAATATTAAAAGATTATGTCTCAATTAGTTTCCAATTTAAATTTTTTCAGCAAAAAAATCTTCTAAATAAAAGTTAAAATTCTTTAAAATAACTGTATACCTGTATTTTTTAATATTTTAGATGCCTTTTATCTCAGCCTCATTAGTGAATTCCGCACAAATAATTTTCTTATTTGTGTTACGGCTTCCTATTACACGAGCTCGATTAATGGAAATATTTTCTGGCATACCCAAAACTTTAGTGCAAAGTTGTTTTATGTTATTTAAACTATCTTCAGCGGGGCCCACATCAATACCTTTAAAAATTATATTGTTTTTTTTAATTTCTCTTTGAATAAATTCAATCTGCTTTGATAATATTTTGTTTTCTTCTCGCTGTGACTGTAGGTCTTGTTTTAACAGTACATTTTCTGTAGCTAATTGCTCAATTTTTTCTGAGAATAAAGCAATATCTGTTTTTGTAGCTACTGCTTCTAACTTTTTATCCACTACTTGCAGTTTTTTTATCTATTAACGCTCCTATGGAGTCCATTAATTGGTTCAAAGATAAGCTACTTACAGGTACTTCTTCAGATTCCTGTGACAATTTTCTTTTTTTCCCATCTCCAGCATTATCAGGCTCACATTTTTTCATTTTTTGGATTTTATCTGCCATAGGTGAACTAAGTATCTTCTTTGTAATTTTAAGATTTAAAAAAAAAGAAAAAGAAAAAAAAAAGAAAAAAGACACGCTCTAAGGAACTTTTTCCTACGTAAATTACTTAAGTTTTACCTACAAGTCTTTAGAGGCACAAAGTACGTCCGATCCCTACCAACTCACGACATAGACTCCAATTTCCAAATTCCAATTTATTTCTTGTTATTAGCTAACATTGTTCTGAAGAACTAAAACCTTAAGCAATTTTTCTTTTGAATGCACATAATATATTTAATCAAAATTCAATGCCTCCTTTAGAAACTGTTTCTACCAGCTGCTTATATAATGATATCACTATCATTACATCAATGTTCTCAGGATAAAAGTAAATTGCAATGAAAACCGCTCATGATAAAAGGGAGAAAGTGTGTAGATTGTGAAAATATTATGTTTTATTATATTTTATTTCTATTTAGATACTTAGGACAGATTTTTTTCCAGAACAATTTCTATTAATTATAAAATAATAGGGTCTCAAAATTTGGGGACGCTAGACCAAGCCATCTGCTATTTGGTTTGTATTCAGTGTAAAATAAAATTGGTCAATACATTCGTTTCTTATTCTTCTAACATAAAAAAAAAAAAAAGAAGAATATTTCAAGGAATGTGAGTATAGTAAAAAATATCTGAAGGTTATAAATCAAAACTCACTAAATTTAGTTTTAAAAAAATTATATTAACAACTATACATCAACTATTTTCAATACTTCAATTTATAAATATTCATTATTTTTAATTTATTAATCTCCTTCTTTTGTATAAAGTTATTGAGAAGATAGGAAAAAATTTACACTTTAAAATAAGACCTATATCAATTCGTTTGTACGATCATAATATTAATATTGTATAGTATCAGAAAATGATTCTTTTTCGAGTAAAGATTTAAAAACAGGCAAAAAAAAAAATCTTCTATGTCTGTCTATGAGTTTGATAGATTTCAGCTATTATTAATTTTTTTCTAATATTTTTTTTCTCTTTTTTATTAATTTATTTCTTTTATGTTAAACAATTAAATTCAAATTTCTTCAGCTCTAAGTAACAGAGTCTTTTTAATAATACATTTTAATACGTAGTTTGATTAGTTTACAGAAAAATCGTTAAATATTGATTTTGTTCAATACTTTTCATTTGTTTAAAGCAATTTAATTTAAAGCCTCTAGTATTTTATTGTAATTGACATAATTTAAAAGATTTAAAAATATATACATATATTTTATGGGAGTGGGGTAGAGCTCTGCTTTGAAATATGCTATTAAGAATATTTAGATATTGTTATTAATACTGTTACAGGTCTTA
This sequence comes from Troilus luridus, assembly GCA_964056705.1. Classification (NCBI taxonomy): domain Eukaryota; kingdom Metazoa; phylum Arthropoda; class Insecta; order Hemiptera; family Pentatomidae; genus Troilus; species Troilus luridus. The sequence goes on along the minus strand of CAXKTH010000170.1, from coordinate 47,145 downwards.
GACATATTAATTACACTTTACCTCTGTTCAATAATATATAAACCCTCTTTTTCTTCTTATTTTTAAGAAATGTGTATATTTTTCATTGGTTAGTCTAACAACTTCTTTGATATACTTGAAAAGTCTCAATAAGACAAATATTGATATTTCTATCCAAATTTACAAGCCTCCAACAGAGATACCGTTCAGAAGGCTGACTAGAACATAGCCCCTATGGATAAAAAGAACACAAAACAGAATTTTTTTCGTTGATGATATTCGAACTCCCTGTTCATAGTTAATTTTTCATATACATTAGGATAAGTTATCTATACTCAGTTTTTCATTGAGATTGAATATAATCTTAAGATGTCTATGGGAACGGAGTGGCTCAGTGGCAGAGCACTGAGTTGCCATGCCGAAAGTCTAGGGTTCAAATCCTGATCGCTGGCTGACTTTTATTTAATCTGTTAGTAGCCTAAGATGGACCCTATAGGATCTAGGATCCTCGTGGGACTCACCTAGCATGTGTATAAAGTGGTTACCCTACATAAGGGGGGAAAATCTGGTGGTTGAGCATAACCTACGACAAATCACCTGCACAACCGTTGTTCAAGAAACAGCACAGTCTCTATTATGTACTGAACCCCAGATCCTTCACGGTTTGTAGTGATTCAGGTTTTTATTTTTTTAAGATGCTTAGCTTGCTATAAATTGTACACAATATAAAGATGATTCTTGCTTCTATTCCGAACTCGTCCATTTTTTTTTTATGCTAGCTTTGATACACTTGTTTATTCTTCTTCGTCTTACAGGAGATTGCCTGCCGATAAAATTAAAATAAAATGTCAAGAAAGGCGTAAAGAAAAACGGTACCTAGTGAGAGATTACCCGTGGCTTGATTTAATTTATGATGAAAGTAGATCTCTCTCACTTTTAAGAGAAAAGTATTGTGTTATGGCTTTTTCGCGGTTTAGGTATTTATAATCTTCCATATCCGCCACCATTCATTCAACTTTTAAGAAAACGGACATTTATCCTACAAGATAGTCGCGGAAATTGTATGATTACTATGCCGATAATAACATACAACCATCTTTCCAAATTTCTCAAATTTTGCTCAAACTAATCATAGTATGATTCTATAGTATTTATAATTAAATAAAAGATGTACTAAAACTATAAATAACCAAATTCAATAATATATCCTGTTAAAAACCTGTAATCACTACGACCCGTGAACGAGTCAATAATATATATTTACTTAAATCTTTACAATATAGGAATGGTTATGAATTGAAACATAATTAAATAAAGAACACTGACGTTGCTGGGGTGTCTAAGGATGTTGATGTTTATTCACAGTAATTTTTTAATTTGTATTTTATTAATTTTTTTAGTACACTTATTCCTTGATACTTAAGTTATTACCAATACTTAAGTTATTACTTTTGTAAGGCCTGTGCCATGTTTTGGTGTCTGGTGATTATAGCAGTGTCGTCAGGCTAAGTTGCTGTCAATATGGCAGTACTTAGTGGAATGTCTTGTATGTATGTTATGTACCATGGTGGTACAACTATTGATCCCTGAGGTACTAGTAGGTATGTGTGTGTTAGTACAGTATTGACCTTAAAGAGAAACGACTGTGCTATGATGCCAAACCTTACCTTATGTCGCGCAAGCATTCGACATCCAGAAACACTCCAGTTGCGTAAAATTTTTCTATTGCTTTTGATATGCAGTTATGATCCTCTGCGTAATTGTTGAGTTATGAAGTGTGATTTTTGATAACTGAATTGGTGGTGAGGGAATCTTTGTTTGTCAGTAAGTTTAATAATCGGGGCTAAAATAATTCAGCTTTCGTTACTTCCGCGATACCTCTTTGGCTACGCGAGTAAAACCTAGCTATGAGAATACTCATAGTTAGTATTCATGTCGCGTCGAAGAAAACGCATACCTCCTGAGTATTTTCGGTGCTGACAAAATATACAAGATAAATTTATACTATTTCTATTCAAATCACGAACTCTAGACATTTCACCAACTCAGGAATGAAAATGGTTGCATGGTATTTCTTACGAGTAATGAATTGCAGCCCAAAATAGTGAAATACCCAGACCATCCTCAACAGTTGCAAACCTTCCTTATCACATCTTGTTTTACTACGCAAATATTTCTATTTATTTCCGCAACTATTGAAATCCTAAAGATACCTTTGATCACGAATCCTTAATTGGATTTTGAAAACGGACATTCATCCTATAAGATAGTCGTATGATTACTATCCAGATAATAACATACAACCATCTTTCCAAATTTCTCACATTTCCCTCAAAATAATCATAGTATGACAGTATAGTACTTATAATTAAATAAAAAATGTACTAAAACTACAAATAACCAAATTCAATAATATATCCTGTTAAAAACCTGTAACCACTACGACCCGTGAACGAGTCTGGAGTTCAGTACATGGTAGAGACTGTACTGTTTCATGGACAACGGTTCTGCAAGGATGTGACTTGTCCTAGGTCACGCTCAACCGCCAATAGTATATATTTACTTAACTCTTTACAATATAGGAATGGTTATGAATTGAAACATAATTAAATAAAGAATACTGACGTTGCTGGGGTGTCTAAGGATGTTGATGTTTATTCACAGTAATTTTTTAATTTTATTAATTTTTTAGTACACTTATTCATTGATACTACCCCTGTCATGACAAGCCATATTAAAAGTGTTTATGAGTATTTTATGTAAAAAGCCACATTTTTTTGTTAAGTAAGCTTTAAAATGTTAGTTTAGGCCCATTTCATGAGGGAATAGTATATAGATATATAGTATATATACTATTGTTATACTAAATTATAAATATTCTCAAACTAGTTTGATCACACATACGTACTTAGGGCGAAATAGCGCGGCACAAAAAAAAAACAACGCCTTTTTAAACATTTTAAAAATGTATCTTTAAATGTTAGGTAAATCGAATTTTTCTTAGGCTAGTTATTTGTTTTTTAGGAATATGTTATACATATATTGTGATTACATGGCTTTTATATGGTGTAAAAGACATTATACATTATTAGCAGCTGATTGCTTCAATTTGCAACCCAAACAACTCGCTAGAGTTTATGGATTGGTTTTTTTTTTAGTTTAGAAAATATGTGTCGGGGAAGTATTTAAACTAAAATTTGATGGTTGAGTAGAAAAAATTGTGTAAATGTATTATACAAATACTATAGAAACAAACATACCATTCATCACCGCAATTCAAAAACTATCGTATCACAAAGATACTTCAACGGAGTGCTAAAATAAACAACCCAATTTCCTTTGATTCAAACAGTTTGGGAAATACACCTTCACTCTACAATTTCAGCAATTGTATTGGATTCTATTTGCTTTGTTTCTCTTTTCCGTTGCATTCCTTGATTAGTTGTTTTAGAGTGGGAAGGAATCTGCCCAATTTTCCCCAACAGTTATACATCGCTCCTATACAATTAGTTAAAAAGAAAAGAAAGATATTCCAAATACAAAGAAGAGGAGCGGAGTGGCTCAATGGTAGAGCACTGAGTTGCCATGCCGGAAATCCTGGTTCAAATCTCGCTGCGGGCCAAGACTTTTATTTAGTCTGTTTGCTGGCGGATATAGATCATATAGGATCTAGGACCCTCCTGGGACTCACCCAGCCTCCATAAAATATTATAAAAATAGGGTACCCAATATAAGGGGGGAAATCTGGCGGTTGAGCGTGACCTAGGACAAGTCACCTCCTTGTAGAACCGTTGTCCATGAAACAGTACAGTTTCTACCATGTACTGAACCCCAGAACCGTTCACGGGTTGTAGTGGTACAGGATAAATTTAAACAAGAAATAAAGTTGTTCCAAAAATAAAGCTGTGAATCACATCATCAAAATTTATACTTGTTATATGAGGTACTAAAAATTAAGGTTTAGTAAAACTCATTATTGATAATATATTTATCCTCTATTATCATTATAACCTTCCTTCAAAAGAACGTCATAAAAAAAAAAAAAAGCAAACTATTTTTTCAATAGAGGTATTTTGAAATTGCATGAGCTAAAACAAATAAAAATATTGGATATTGGTAAAGTTGGTAAACATTCCCACTGCATTGATGGTGTTGATATTAGCCATAAGAAATTTTTTATAAGCTTGAACTTTTTTAATTTTAACTAATAATATCATTCCCATAAAACTTCAAGTTCAAACATGGTTCAACGGAAAATATGACATTAATAAAAATAAAAAAAACGTTGAAAATGGAATATCAGATATGTTGTTCCTGAATTAAAAAGCTTCAGTTAATACAATTGCTACTGAAGTCTTAACAAAAAAAACCCAATTTATTGAGCTATGTAGTTCTTCTTTTGAAAGAACGATATATAGGATTATAATTATTATTATAATTTTTATCTTTTTCTTTGGAATTATATCTACAAAGATAATAGATCTCTGGTAATACAACCTCAGTATTTCGTGGTTCGAATGCCCAAGATTTTAATATTTAAGAAATTGCCTACAATACAAAACAGTATTTCTGGGTTAATTTTTATTTTTTCAAACCAATGCCAACGCCTTCTATACATTTTCTTGTACTTCTAAGTATTAGGCCATTCAATGGAACGACTATCGGATTCACTAGAAGTTATTCCAGATGATAGAATTATTTAAAAACCAAGACAACTTCTTGGTAATTCTTAATTTTTCAGCACTAGAGTTCAGTAGGCATTAATTGGGCCTGCTACTTCTATGGTTCTAGACACTTTCTTTCTTTTTTCAATTACTAAGTATTGAGACGCCTATTGAGTACTCTGATTACTTGACCATGTTATTATTATTTTCTCTTTTCTTCTCAGAACTTTTAATTAAGGATCCCTTGGTATATCTGGACTGTGGTCAAGCGGCCAAAGCTAAGCTCAATAGTTTGTTCTTTCTATTATAAAACTTTTTTTCTACCTATAAATAATTCCTAATAACACCGGTTTTCGCAGTACCTGGACTTGCTCGTTATGCTCAAGGATCTTCAATCAATTAAGTCGTTTCATATGTAATTGAGCCATTTGTAGAAACTCTTACATATAAAATACTTGTTTACAACATTGGGAAACATTTTCCCTTGGAAAGTCGCCTATAGTAAAAAACTATTTTATTAGTATTATAGACTTACTTTAAGACTAAATAAGGAGATAAAAACTACTATACTATTTTTTAAATGATACGAAAGTGATAGCACTACATATTATTAAAAAAGAGACCTTTCTATGAATCATAAGAATTACTTTTATTTTTCAATATTTAAAAAATTGAAGTTATTATAATAAAAATATCAATGATAAATTACGAGATTTTCCTATTGTATAACAGTATACTTAAATAATAAGTTATAACCGGTTTACTTTAGTTCTATTAATCTAATAGAACATTTGTAATACTTATACATATACCAGCTTGTAGATTCTGCGCTCTAAGATTTGTCCATGGGACTTCGAAGCGATCCCGGGTGTCACATCATCACATCACTATGATAAGTTAAAGTTGCTCTTCCGTCCCATTCGTAGACAATATTTCCTTAGTGGTTTTCTATCCCAATCCATTAACTCGCAACACCCTTCATATATCTACAGCCTCCACCAATTCAAATCCTCAGTCCAGCACCACTAAACAAGATCCCGTCTTTCCGATCTCTACATTCTTTCCCACAGAACCAAAGCATTCGAGCGTTCCTTCCTCGACCGCTCCTCCACTGTGTGGAACTCAATCCCTCCTTTCGTCCTCCATGCTTCCTCACTGGCTTCATTTAAATCCTTGCTTTTCCAACACCTCTTGGCATCCCAAATAGATGCTCTCTAAGCAGGTCAATCATCTGCTTAAATAAATTAGTATTGAATAATAGATTTCGTTGCCTACGTGTTCTGTTTATTTTTCCCAAAGAAGATATTGACTATGTAAATACTTCATTGCATGCTATCCCGTTCATTTATTTAATTTAGTAATTTTGTCACTTACTATTTTATTAATTTTGTATATAATTATTTTGTTGGTATTAATATATTTATTTTAGACAATTAGTTAAAATCCTGTCAAGCTTCGTACTCTTTAGTTATTTCATTTTTATTTTTATTTACAAAATTTTTGTCACTTTTAATTACTTCATTATTTGTATTACTATCTAGCCTTTTGGCCAGATGTATTTTATATTGTTTTTTTTGTTCATTCTAAAGGGACTTGGTCCAGAATAAAGTTGGTATTCTATTCTGTTCTATTCTATATGTGTTTCTCTATTGCTTCATACAGCTCTTTTCTTCCTAATTTATTTCGCTTTTTGTTTTCTGCACGCTGTCATCGGAAGGGTGTGATATGAGCTGTCAATGATTTGCGTTTTGTTTTTCTTTAGTCAATAAGCAATACGTTCACTCTATTTACGCGGAATATGATAATAGACCATTATTAACGTCGCCAATATCCAACAGTGATTTGAATGCTTTTATTATTACTCCAGTTGCAGTTTGTTGGTAACATCCACCGAACCAGAACAAATGAAATTCAAGGGTCAGGTTCTATTTATGGAACATTAGAAAATTGTCTAACTATGATTATTTTTATTAAATAGTTATATATTATCATACAATTATAGGTTTATTATATATCATCTTATGAAAAAAAATAGTTATAAGGTAGAAGTTATTAACTAATAACCCATATACCTTATGGGAACGGGTTAGCCCAGTATGAAGAGCGCAGAGTTGCTGAGCCGGAGATTACGGGCTTAAATTTGGCCATGACAGATGAGTTATTTAATCTTTTAACATCTGTAAATGGATCCTGTTGTATCTGCAGACCCTCCTGGAGATTACCCAGCCTCTGTACTACCGGTATATTAAAAAACATGTATTGAACTCGAGACTCTTCTTCGATTGCAGTTTTTATTTGATTGTTATAGGATGAAATTTAATTATAAATTTTCTGTGAAAAGTTAATGAAAACTACCACGGAAATCTATATTGATGTTGACTACTTTAGTAAAGTTTGTTATATTTTTGGTGAAATGTTTGGAGAAGATGTTGTGTTATCAGTGTAGTGATTCCTCCTTCCCATGTTTATATTCCGATAAATATCTGCCTTCTTCCGGAACTTTACCACAAAAGGGGGGTGGTTCCTTCGCTATCAGCCAGAAGCAGGGTGGGTGATAAAATTCATGAGGAATATAATGAAAATAATAATAATGAAGACCATAGTATGATAGACTTTACCACGTAAACCTCATTTTATTTTATAATTTTATTATTTATTTCTTTAATTTATATCTTGTGATCTATCTATTTGAACTATAAATTCTTATGTAATGTATATGTCGTACCAACTTTGGAATTGCTTCTGTTTGTATGTAAACCATAAATGGATACATATATGATTATATACATTTTAACTTCGACCAGAATAAGTTGAAAATTCAAAACCTTATGGGAAAAAATCTCTACGTATAATGTTGATCTTAGCGTTTCTGATGTTGGAATGGGATGGATGTGGTGCCATACTACTTTAATTGTAGGTAGTTATCCGATATGTACGAGAGGATTCTAAATGACATGGCATAATTAGATGTTACATGTATACGGAACAGGTCCATACCATTTGCTTCATGCACACAAATACAAGTTATTGTTTGCTTTGCGGTTGTTCATTAGAATCGATGTATTTTTTGAAAACAATAAAATACTGTTGGCCATGTAATACATTAATATTTCAATAAATATTAGGAGAAACTCAAATAGAACTATAAAATAATTATTCTATCATAATTTGACAACTCTAAAAAGCTAACCTCTAAATTTTTAAAATACTTAATTAGTCAATAAATCAACGTTACACCAATTCAGGGATCACCAGCACTCAGGTATATCAACTTAGACTTTAGGACATCAGGGAAGTGACAAGTTATCCTTGGTGACCCACTAATGGCTGTCAACACATTAAATAATTTATCTGTCAGCCGGATTCGAACCCAGAACTCAGCGCTTCACACACTGAAATATATTGATCTCAGATAGAGGCACCATAAGGACTAGGCATTATGAGCATATTAATGGCATTATATAGAAATAGGTATATGTTTTAGAAGTTAAATGAAGTCCTATCCACTTAGACAATGTAGAACGGGTTTTGTCTACATAGTTTGGCTTCCCTTCAGGATGTCAGCTAAGTGATAAGTTATACCAGACTGTCAGGCTAGACTTGACTTGCTTAGATTGCTTATCTGTCACCAAGTTCTAACAACTGTCAGTCAGCAGTAACATAGTCAATATGGAACTTGTCAAATTATTTTTTTGATAAATTTTCAGTTCCCCAAAATAATTTAGTTAATTTTAGATTTAACAATGAATACTTAAGTAATCTTTGGTTTAAAACTTAGCGTTTTATTAAAAAATCATTATGCAGTTTTTGATTGGGCGTCTTGCAGGGAGGTTGCTTTTTCTGATTGGTGGATCTATATGGACTGTTGATGTGAAATGTGCTGGTTTTGATTTTCATTGATAGGACTCTACTTTTGTGTATGTCCTGAGTTTGACGAAGGTTGTTTGGTATGCTAGAGACTTAGAGATTTGTTTTTTGGTGTTTTCCGGTTTCCTTTCCAATATTTATTATTCCATTACCTGCGGAATGCTGAGGATGATGCTCAGAACCCAGGCGATGGCCACGAACCTCGAGCACCTCTTGGCTGTACTTATGGCCCTGATCGGGTACCGCACGGCGATGAACCTGTCCAACCCGATGAGGACAAGGATGAAGGTGGACAAGTAGAGGGAGAACATCTCCAAGAACTTGAAGATCTTGCAGGCCACGTTACCTGCTCGCCATTGGACGGTGTAAGACCAAAGCGCTTCTCCTGCTATGCCTGAAACATGTCATAACCTTAACTTCTAAAAAGAAGATCATTGGGCATTAACTAATTATATTAGATGATTATGTTTATTTATCTTTTACGCAATGATTGATGGAATTCCCTTCAAGCCCTTGGGTTCGCCATTATACTTTATAAAAATAAATACAGAAATTATGACCATTCAACCTGTATTACAGCTAATCCGGAGGAGAATATATAAACAATTATTTGGATTTCGTTAGTTTTGTTTTAAATTACTGATGCTATTTTCCATCCAGTGGGAGCTGTCCAGTTCTTTGTGTAGAATGCTGGATTACTATGCTGAAGGCCCTTGCTTCAAATCCAGCTTTGGCATACAAATTTATTTAATCTGTTAACAGGCAAGGACGGACCCCGTTATTTTTTTTAAATAGTCCAAATATTGGTCAGCGGCCAGGTGTTTGAGGGTCGCAAAAAATTGAAGTTCCAGTTTTGATATGTTGTAAGGGCATGTCTGAGTAGTGTAAATCCAATATTGCAACCGAAAAAACCGATGGGAAAACTTTTGTAGCCAAAAACATCGAAATTTTCGGAGTTATTTCAATTATTGGGATCTACCGACCCTCTTAGACTTCACCCAGCCTCTAAAAATTGGGTACTCTTGATTATCGGAAAAACCTGGCGGTTTAGTGTGATCTAGAACATATCACCTCCTGGCACAGCTCCTGTCCTATAAACAGTACAGTCTCTACCATGTAATGAACGCAAAACCCTTGATGGGTTGTAGTGGCACAGTTTTTTTTTTTATCCTCCATCCGGTCGTTAACACTTTTTAGTGAAAAGCCATTGCTTTTCTAATGAGAATTGTATCGAGATTTGTGAGAATTAGGAGCTTTAACTTTATAAAGTTAATTGTTTAAAATCAACAATATCGTTTATTTTAGAGATATAGTTCATTTGCTTTGGTTTCGCTGTCTGGGTCGATCCTTTCAATTACATTAGCTCTGTAAACTTTATTACGGAGATTTTCCAAGAACCGATTCAGAATTCTTGTTGGTACATCCATTAACTGACCTATTGACCATTGGGGAATATCTAGTTAAGAATAGTCTTGAATAGGCTATTTCATCAGTTTACTGAAATGCATTTTGTATTTTATCATGAATGCATTATTAAGTTATAGGATAGTTGAATTTGCATAACGTTTGTGTTTGAGAATAAGTTTCAAATTCCTAGAAATATTTACTCTTGTTTTGATTATTATAAGATGTTATCTTAATCGTGTTTATTACCAAATGTCCCGAAAATGGAGAACCATAAAAAGGTGATCTCGATCGTTCTTAGAGTTCTTCTTGTTCCTCAAAGGCCTTCTTCCTTTCTTCCTTCCAGTTTGGTTGCTATGGTTATCATTCCACTTTCCACTAATTAATCTTATTTCTGAATGAATCGCTATTAGACAAGTGTTTACAGTATGTATTTTAACTTTGGCTGAATCTGACTTTTTTTTTTAAATAAGCCACTGTGTGCTCCTTTTCCAACTCTCTGCTACTTTTTTTGTCTCATCATCTCGCAATCTCCTTCATCCTAGCACAGTTTTTCTTCTTCTCTTTTGATTAAGAGGCCATCGTTTTCAGATTATAAGCCTAAAGTTTAGTGCCTTTTGTTTAGGAGTGGCGTGTGGACTCTATTAAATTCAAACTTATCTATCCCTTACGCCATGGATTCTATGGTGACAATTAATCTTTTAAATAAAACAAAAACTTTTATTATTATAAATATTTTTCAGAGCTCTCTTTATAATTGTACTAGCCAAGTGAGAGACAATGAAGAAAGGTTTAACTAAAAAAAAAACAACTAAAAAAAAGAATAATTTACGGAGTTATTTCAGTTATTGGCCTGTATCTCATAATCGTCGCATTTTTCAAAAAAACCCATTGGGAACCATTTTAAAGTAAATTAAATTTTCTACAATTTGAATCCAACCAAAGTTATCTAGGTCTAATAGATTCTGAGTTACGTCCCTTTGAAAATTGGTATTTTTTTTAAAAAAAGTCCAAATTTTAAGTTTTGGCCGATTTTCATGAGGAACACCGACCAAAGAAGTGATCCTACGATGAAAGTCGAGTGATATGGAGTTGTAGTAAATTTAATTATCTTTAATTTAAGAACATAACGAGGCCTGTAGTTGTTATACTTCTCTTGTTATCTAAGCTAATTATATTTAATACCTTAACTTTCATCTTAGAATCACTACTTCGGCCGGTGTTCTTCAAGAAAGTTGGCCGAAACTTAAAATGTGGACATTTTGGATAAAAAGACCAATTTTCAAAGGGGCGTAACTCATACTCTATTAGACCTATATAACTCTGGTTGGATTCAAATTGTAGCAAATTTTATCTAATTTAAAATGGTTACCCATGCGATGTTTTAATAAAAAACGCACCGATTAGGAGATATAGGCCAAACACTGAAATAACATCGAAAATTTCGAGGTTATTCGGTCGAGCCAAAAGTTTTCCCATCCGATTTTTTCGTTAGGAAACTTGGATTTCTATTGTCAGACATGCCCTTACAACATATCAAAAATGCAGCTCTCTTCAATTGATTGGAACCTTTAAGTACCTGACCGCTGGCCTAATGGTTTTATATGGTTTTATTTTATTATTATATTAATTATTTTATATAAGTTTTATTTTATGGTCTAGTTAAAACTTCAAAACTTTATGTGCTCATTTGTATAAAAAATAATCTGAAATTCAGATTTTAACTCATTAATCTAAAGAGTCGAGATGCAGGGTCTCAATACATATTTTTTTTAAAAGATTCTTTTTGTTCTAGTTATTTCTCCATAATACAAAAAATATGTTCAGACGTGTTACACATTTTTACGACTTCAGGGTTTTTTTGGGTAGTGTATTACAATCTAGTAAAGGAATATTGTACTCAGATAAAGTTATAAGTATTGGGCGAATTACTAGACAGGAAATAACCAATAAGCGTACAATGAAAAACGAAAAAATGCCTTAAAAAGATAAAATGTGAAGTTTCAAAAATACTTGTGTATTAGCCGGTCTCCAGGAATGTTATTCGTCATTGTTTACATCCTGAACACTGATAATTCTGATACTGATAGCACCTACCTTCTTATTCATATTAATGTAAATTGAAATATACAAAGTGTAATAATAAAATTCTAATTCTAGATCCTTCTAGTCGCGTTCATCTTATCAATGTTTCCCAACACTTTCAACGAAAACATCTCCATTTCTAACTTTGTCAACATCCATTTAGTGACCTTTTTCAGATAACTTTATCTTTGGAATTATTCCGAACTTCTGAAAGCTGATTTTCTGTTAATGGTTGGTATTCTCAAAGTGTTATTCTGTTCATTTTAAATAGGCATTTACAAAATTAATAAGATAAAAAATCTAAATTAAATTTAATAAATAATACAGACATTCAAATAGACAATAATAAAAATTAACAAGACAAAGGCATTAAAAATCAATATGGAAAACAATTTAATTACACATGCACAAATAACTCCTATGAAACGTATTATAAAAAGAGGTTACAAGAGATAAAGAGGCAGGTTTCATGGGGATCAGCTAAATCACAATTACTTGGAATATTGCACTCAGCTAATATTATAAGGATAGACCAACGTTTTGGGCTGCATGAAAGTAGTAAAAAACAAAACATATTCAGTTCTAAACAATGTATACCTACAATTTTTGAAGTAAGTACTTGAAAATTGAATTCGACGGAAGAAGAACGCCAAGAACGCATATTGAGAATGAAAGAAAAGTTTAAAATATAACAATAGATGTTGGTTCGCCACCCCTAGTAACTAAAAATTTTCGGAGTGATTAGGAGTGTCAAGGATCATTTTTCAGTATATACTTACAGAAAACAGTGACGAAGAGATCTGAGATGGACAGGTGGAGTATGAGAGCATACACAGCTGACCAGGTCTGGTTCTTTCTCCGCCGACCGGCCCTGGTACCAGCTATGCTAAAGATGGTGAGGAGGTTGCCGACGAGGGATATGATCGCCATGACTGCCAGGACGATGGCGCGGGTCAGGGCCTCCGAGGTGAGGGTGGGCGCGTGCTCCAGGCACTCGATCCTCGTCAGGTTGACCCCACTCTCGTTGAACCGCTCGCAGAGCTCCTGCGGCAAGGCGAACCTCCCGGGCCCCAGCTCCCGCAGATAGGTTTCCTTCCCCATCACCTCTTAATCATTCTGCAACCAATAATAATGGCAATAATAACATTAATAATGAATATCAATAAGAAAGGATTTGGAAGGAGAAAGGATTGCATGGTTTTTCAATCTAAAACAACCGTTCAACCTACTCCTCTTTGCTATAAAGGCGGAGCCATCTATAATGCCTAGGCCTACTACTAGGTACAAAATGGACGTCAGAAACTGAAGAGAACAGCTACAGGTCACCATGGGCTCCATATGCCATGAAGAAGGATGGTATTTTCTCAGTTTAAACAATGGTTACAGATAGGGTAGCCATGCAGAACCAGGTAATTGCAACAAAAGCCTACGGAAGACACATTCTTAAGGATAACTTGGTCATGGAGAAATGTTGACACTTCTCCAAAACTTATGAATCTTTTCAGCACATGCAAATGTATGCGAAGCATTCGCTGTAACATATTACTTGGTCTGCCATAATAGCGTAGCAACCTTCACTATTTTCCTTTTCCGACAGATTCCAGGCTATCTCTTTTTTATGGAGGCGAGATCGCCAATCTGTCACGCGCAACCCTCCTCCTTTACCCACATCCAGGGGTGTAGTGTATCAACACTACACCCCCTGGCTCTTCTGGTTTGGGAGAAGTGTTCCTGAGAAAAATCTTTTGAGCTATCAAAGAGCAAAGGGCGAGAATCAGAAGCAATTGATGGAATTGTATTGTGAGCCTTATATCCTCAGTGCTATTAAAAAGACCAGGATAAGATGTTTAGGGCACGTGGACAGAGTGGAGCTCTACAGGCTGCTTAAAATGATGTTAAATGGTAAAACTGACCAGTCTAGTGAATTTTCATAAGGTATAAAAAATGATAATACTTGAGAAGCATAACAAACTCGTTTTTAATCAGCATAGTATTATGTAATTAAAATTGACAGTTAGCTTTGAAGTTATTACATCAATTACATAGCAATTAGTTGGATTAAGTAATTACATTTGGTATTTTTGACAAATGATTTCTCGCAAGCTGAGTCACGGTTAATCTCCTTCTTACCTGAAGAATGAAAACCTGTCACAATTACTCAAGAGTGTTGCTAATATGTTAATTTTAATTAGTCGTAGTTTCTGCATACAGTATTTCCTTATTTTTCCACACTGAAGAATTATTTTTCATTTGTCACTAATTATAATTCTCTATAAAGAAAGATTCGACCCTTTTTTATTGCAAAGAGTCATTTCTTCAGCAATTAACAAATAATACCGAAAAAATTGTTTGTGTTTTTACCTGAAAACTGGTCAATACTTCTTATATTGGCTCGAATTCATAGAAAATATTTGTTTGCATTAAAATTGCTAAAAATAAATCCAAGGCTTACTTTTTTTTTTTGTATGCTCTCTATATCTGAAAATAACTACAAAAAACTATGCCCAATATTACAAAACTAGCTTTAAGTTTCCCATAAACCAGAACTACTACAATTACCTAATACCTAAAAATTTTGCCAATTCTATCTTATTTTTCGCCAAAATTTACTGTGTTTTTATTGCTTAGTTTCAAAGCGATGCAAAGGAAAGTTAATTTTTATTCAGGGGCACTTAGTCTCCAAAGAAAAAAAAATACGATTGAAGCATCAGTTGTGTGACTTCAATATTGGGATAAAAGAAATTTGGAATGAGTATTTATGTCAATAAAATAAAACATATTTGTATTGCACATTGGTAAATTGTAACTTTTTTTTTTGTATTTTTTGAAAACACTGCAAATGTATCACCAATATTCCACATAAATATTGGTGAATCTTTATAAAAGTTAGAATGAATAATACATTTTCAGAAAATATATTTTATCCTTTTATCCATTTAATACTGTACTGAGGAAACACGGATTTCATTAGTACAGTTGTTTTCCACCTAGTAGAAAAATTCTCAAGTGTGAATGTGAATTGTTTTCCGAAAACAATTATTAATTTTTACAATAGATATTTTATAATTGTATTTGTATTATTAGTAATTTGTTTGAAATATGAATAATATTTTAAAATAATCACCATCAAAATAATAATAAAAAAAAAGAAATTATAAATATAAAGTATATGGTCTATGGTAACTACAGGAGATAATTATTTTATCTTTTATCAAGTGTGAGACTTTTTTTAATTTGTTTTCTATTAAAAGGGTATCCGATTTTAGTGAAAGCCAAATAACCTGTCGGTACAACCGTTGACTTAGGAACTTACCACCAATTGAAACCTAATCTTTGAGATATATTTGTACATTAATTTTTTTTTATCCGCACTATCTATTCAGACATTGTTGTCAAAAATCAGTAGCCAGTAAATCCACGTTGGAATTTTTTTTTTTTTAATGATGATATTAATTATCATCATATTATAAGTTAATAATATCGTATTAAAGCTAAAATAAAAATTAAAGCTATTATTTTGGTAGAAATATTTCATGGTTTTCCAATTTGCATGAACAGAAGATGAACTCTTGTGTAAAATTAACTCAAATATACATATATAAAAAAACAACATAAAAACGAATCATTTCATTCAAATGACGAGAGAGACAGAGAGGAATGATCGAGCTTTGAGGTCAGATTACTGTATACATTACATAGTTCCATTAACGTCACTGATTACATCTGTCTCTGCTAACAGGGAACACTAAATCCAATATATCTCATCATGGATTGTTTAGCGATTATAATTCATCTGGAATAATATCACTGATTTAGATTATCAGATACATTTTAGTGGTCCGAGCTTGAATTGAGATGATTATATAAATTTTAGCTGCTGTGTTTTTTAAACTAATATACTTAAAAATTAAAAAACATACAGTTGGGTTAAACTGTTAGTTAAGCAAGTTTCATAAAACATAAATTCATGTATTTGTCATTATAGTTAATTCAGAATCAGGTTCAAAAGTTACTCAATGAAACAATTTAGAAATAATTCTTAACAAGATTATTGAGGGTGATTTGAAAATTTTTTTTAAACATTTACTATCACCATGGAAGCTATTTTTAATTTGTTAAAGTTGCTGTAGGTTTTAGAGAAGAAAGAAAAATACTAACAGTTTAAATAAAGTAAACACCTACATCAATTTTTTTTGTATGGTGATGATATGATAATGTGCTTAAAGAATCGGAAACAGATACTTTTTTCCCGTAAGGAATTAAATAAGAAGAAAACACAAAAAATTACCTACAACGTTTATAAATTTGATAGATTTCAGTAATTATTAATTTGCTTGTAATTTTAATCCTTCTTTATTTTACTTTACATTTTTTTTTTATAAACAATTAAGTTCAAATATCTCGACCTCTTAATAGTGAACTATTTTTAATATGTACTTTGATAGTTTTATTGGAAATAGGTCAATATTGATTTTCTTTCATAGCAGATTTTATATTACTTCTATTAGTTTTCTTAAATTCCTTTTTAAATGTTTTTTGTTTTTTTAGCTTCTAGTATTTAATTTTAATTAACAACTGCTACAAAATTTAAAAAATGTATATATATACATATATATGCATAGATATATATATATATATATATATATATATATTGGGAGCAGAGTATCTCAGTGTGTAGAGCACTGAGTTGCTCTGCTGAAGACTCCAAGTTCGAATCGGGCTTTGCAGATAAATCATTTATCAAATACGGGCATAGATAGATCCTGTAGGTTCTCCAGACCTTCCTGGGGCTCATCCAGCCTTATGAATTGTGTACACTTATTTGGGGGAAAGCCAGGATGATTGATCAGAATCCAGGATGATTGATTAGGATACCATCGACAAGTTTATTACCATACCTTGTGTTTCATGTTTACAACTAAAAACCTTCGCATTGTTTATGAACATTTAATGCCAAGTGTAACTGATTATTGAGCTATGTAATGTAGCAATGCCATGTTATATGATTGGAATACTCGTTATTGTGTTTCTCATTCTTACAAGTTAAATCCATGTTTAACAAGATTGATTTCTTATAAATTATTTATGACATTATTTAAGATTTATTTTTCTATTTCAGTTACAGCTGAATATTGGGCGAGTTCAACTTAGTTCAACCTATTGAAGCCTAATACCCAAGTGGCCAACTTCGAACCAACCTCAAGTTCTTCGGTGAGTTTACATCAGTTATTAATATTTCATCAGTATCTTTTGGACATTGTTATCACAATTCTTGATTACGTTAAAATCTCCGTAAATAAATTGTTTTTTAAAATTTATTTATTTAAATTTTCGACTCTAAAATACATCAAGTTAATAGAATGAACAATATCTAATGGCACGACGTAAAGGCAAGAAAAAAAACAGCATACTGGTAGTACTCGAATAACAAATTCAACTTAGAAGGTCCCGAAGCGATTTTCTTTTCAGACGCCTCAGAGAATTATTGGGAATTTGAAGTCGCTAGGTTAGAAACTAGTAGGTTTGAGCGAGAATAAAGTTTCTCATGAAGGATTGATATCGGGCTCGGCACAAATCAGTAACAAATAGGACATTATGGGTGACATTGCACAAAGTAAAGAGAATTGAGGATTTTACGAAGTACTTCGGATTGTAAAGATTGGAATTACGATACGAGATGAATTCGATAGCTTGAACTTTGAAAGTTCAAATGGGTCTTATAATGGTCATGTATATGAGTCTTTTGTAATTAATTGGGAGGTCAAAGGGTTTGTCTAGTAAATGCTGAAGTTGCCTGAAACGTCGAAAATAAATATTTAAAATAGAATTAATGTAATATTTAGTTACATGAATTTAAAGTGAACCAGTGTATCATTAAGTGCTAACATTTAGGAAAAGTTTCAATTTTTGTTATCATTAAATATAACATGACACTTTTAAAATACAATATAGTATAGTTATATTAAAAAAAAAACATTAGTATACAACACTTTTTTTAACACCAACATCATTTAGATATATAAGCACCCTTAAGAGATGTGAGAGTCCTATTTCAAAATAATGAGAAAAAACGGGTGGAAGTAAAAAATATTTAAAAAGAGTTTTAAGTTACTTATTATCATTTGGCCGTAATAATTTCATTCATTTTTTTTCTTTATAACCAATCATCTATAAAATTATTTCAATTCATTACTAATAGCAATTTATAATCCTATAGTATACTGTGATTCAATCACAAAAATTCTGCACTTCATTTTTGAATATTTGTGATACAATAATTATTGTTATTATGTAACTAATAATAATTTCTAAGATACATACCTTTGTTTGTAAGAAGAGACCGTAGGTATTAATGCAATAAAAAAATCAACTTTTTTATTTATTTCTCTCAAAACAAAGAAATGGTTTTATGCTTTTGCAAATTTTTTTTATTATATTTAGTCATATAGTTGCTTAAGAATCAAAATTGACAAAAAATGAAAAAGAAAACTTATAAAACTTTGCTGTATTTTAATAAATTTAAGAAAATGTTTCGAAATGGCTCTGATATTTATCGATAAAATTTTTTTTATTTTTACATATCATCTGTCGCGTACAATGTATTAAAATTAGAATTATATAATTTGGTGAAAGTTTAATGGCTAATTTCGCTTGGAAAGAGTTAAATAAATGACAGATCGTGTAATACTAATCAAATACTGGTAATATTCTTTCGATTTTTGCATGGTCTGAATAAAATTCAGCTTAGAAATGCACTGGAAAAACTATTAGTGAAATATGTCAAGAGAAAACACAGCTTATATATCTTTTAATTAAAAAAAAAAAAGAAATATCGTAATTTAACTTTGAAATATAGTTCCGGAAGATCGTTTTGCATATCAATAAGTCCGGAACATCAAGTTTTACTAAGGTATTAAAATTCACTCTAGCTTCGTTCGAATCGTTAACGAAGTTTCCCTTAGCTTAAACCGGGCTAAAGTGAAAATAAGGTGCATGTCTCGAGAATTCACAATCAGTTTCCGCACCCAATATAATACAATAATAACAACGAAAAGAGAAGGAAAGAGTTTATGTATTTAACATATTTAAATTAATTCAATATGGAACCTCATAATTATGGGTGATCCAAATTAAAAAAAAACAACAACGAGGAATATAATTTCCCCTCAGAAATGGCCAAAATTAACATTAAAATGTGTGTCAGTTCCGCAGGTTGTCACTTCGAGTTGAATCACATCAAGTATTAATCTTTCATTCGTTTTTATTTTTAAAGTACTCGAAAAAAAATAAAATAAGTTTAGTATGGAAAAAAAACAGTGAAATTATCGACAATGTGAATATTTCGGTAATTATTTCATCAAGAAATAAAGCTTTCAACTTACAAGTATAGATGATGTATATGTTCATTGAAACATTTATTTCTTACTAATACTCACGATTATTTTTAATATCGAGAATATTATTAAAAAGAAAATATTATATATTTATATAATATTATATTAAAAAGAAAACGAATGAAAGGTTAAAACCTGATTTGAATTAGCTGGAAGCGACAACCTGCGGAACTTATACCTTAATATATATAGTTATAATAATAATAACCTTAATAATAATAATATATATAGTTATGTATAATATAAATAGTATACTGTAGATATATTTTAATGAATTATTTCAAATGCCGTGGTATAAATATCTAGGCAGATTAGATCCGTGCCGGGCGAACGTACAGTATACTCGGACATTTAGGGAAATAACAAAACATTATTCAATATTATTTTGATGTTTTTTTTGTTATTTTGTTAACGAAATATAAATAATATACATTTATTGACAAGTTTGGTAATCATTATTTGGTAGCTTTAAATAAATTGTTTGTATGTGATGTGCAGACGATTCCTTACGCTTTCACTAGTATTCCTTCTTTCTTTCCGATATTGCCTTTTCTTCTTTCTTCCGAGATAACTATTTTTTTCTATAACCATAAGTTTCTCTTGGAATCCTTTATCTACTTTCTTTACTCTACAATATTTTTAATTATATTTTCTGAAACATTTAACTCATTTGAGTCGTTTTGAGCTTGTATAAACCAATTAAATTTTGTTTTCATGTTTTAAAAATAATCAAATATTTCTATAGTCATTCTATGTTCAGACATTCTTGGTAAATGACCATAAACCATTTTACGTTCCCTACGAAGGACGTTATAACAAAGGAGTTTTTAAACCACATTAAAAAAATCTTAAGGCCACCGGGAAGCCTGATATCCCGCGTTTATAGGCACAATAACTTGTTGTATATACATTATACGTACAGTAACTTGTTATATATACATTGTTATATACATATACATATGTATATACTAACCAATGAACCACAAGCGGCACCCATTAGTTTTTTTTTTTTTTTAATTAACCACAACTATTTATAAACTTTATATATTAACTTAGTAACAATACTTTTTATAAAAAGTATAGACCATGAAACAGTGCATTATCCCAAGATGATTTAGTAGCTATTGTATGGAAATTAAAACGATTTAGAAATAGAAAAATGTATTAACGATCTATAAGTTCATTATAACTTTGATTTGATTCTTTTTATGCGTATTCTCGGTGAATAAATAAGAAATTTAAAGCAAAAACCGTTGAATTAATTATTGTTTTATTTTCTCTTGTGAATCCTAAATCGAAATAATTCCCTAATACAAATATAACCTGAAAACAAATCTACTTTTACCCCGAGGGAATATAAATCCATTCATTTCCCTAATGTTTCCTCGGAATTTCTACATCTATAACGATTTGCTTATTCCCCCAGCCCTCGAAATATCTTTTCGCATGTTCGTAAAGCGATGAATAGTAAAAGGGGAAAAACGTTCACGGAGGTAGGGAATACACAATGAAGCTGAAAAGAAGGCTCTAGGCATAAATGCTACTTCTATTTTCTGAATTGTTCCCTAGGCTGTCTTTGTCAAAACACGCGCATTTATTTACCTTCAAGGGGACAAAACTTCTTCTCACAATAAGTAAATTTTGTCAAGTTTTTTGGGTCTTCGTCTTATTGATAATGAAATGAAATGGAAAATTTTCTTTATAGATAATAATTTATTTTCTAACTTAACTAACTTACCACCATCCCTCACCGATCCTCTTTGTTCCGTTCTTTTTTTATCGAAACGCGATCTTGGCTTTCTTCTTAAGTCAAATTTTTATTTTTTCCCACTTTATATATACCTTATTAAAGTTGATAATAATAAAATGTGGAGTAAAAATTGACCATCATATATTAGGATTCGTCTAAGAACTGATTCACACGCAATAAATTTGCTTTTTAGAGATTTTTAGATGAGTTTCGAATTTCATGTATATAAAGTATGGAAAAAATGTATACATAATTTTTTGGCCGTCATATAATCTGTATAATGCAATAGTTATAGATAATGGAATCATCACTCCTGTTGTGAAGGCGTATAGCACCAACCAACATTATGTTTATTAATACTTCAATGAAAAATTATAGGTGTTTGATTCTTCAAAATTTAAGATAGATGTTGTGGTAAATTGGTCCCTGAGAGATCTCTATAAAGTGGGTGCTTCAAATTCGGGACAAAACTGACGATTGAGTGCGATCTCGGACGAATCATATCCCGCACAACTGTTCTTTTAATGATACAGTCTCTACCATGTATTGAAAACAAGTATTTCATGGAATGAAGTGGTACAGGATTTGTTTTTAATATGCATTTTGTAATATGCTATTTATAAATATTTATATATTTTATACTATTGTTTTAACAGGTACTTTCCATTTTATTACACTTTATTTATTACACATTAAGTGTTAACCCTCTTTTCCTTTATCTTTCAAATAAATGCCGGCATATCTCTTTGGTTGTTTCGTTATATTTGAAAAGTGTAGGTATAAAAAATTAATAATAATAAAAATAGAAGCGGAGTGGCTCAGTCGTAGAGCGTTGTGTTGCCGTGCTGAATGTCCTGAGCTCAAATCCCGCTCGCTTGCCGGATTTCATTTAATCTGTTAGTGGCCGGAGATAGATCCTTTAGGTTCTAGGGCCCTTGAGGTTCACCCAGTCTTTATAAATTGGGTACCCATTAGAGGGGTAAAAATATGGCGGTTAGCGTGATCTAGGACAAATTACCTTTCTGTACAATCCTTGTCTAGGGAAATTGTACAGTCTCTACCATGTGCAGAACCGAAGATCTTTTATGGGATGCAGTGTTACAGTTTTTTTTAAATATATATTTTGTAATATACTATTCATATTTATATAGTTTTTTTCAGTGAATTTCATGATTTTGTCAACCAATTTCATCATTTTTTCAACCAATTTCATAATTTGTAAGATGTCGCGCGCGTGATTGTCAGGAAATCATATAGCATATATTTGGATTTAATACAAATATTTGGAAAGATATTTGGATGTATTAAATTATTACATCTAACGATATTCTTATAAGGAGGTACTTATTAGGATTACCTCTTCCAATTTCTGTATTCCTCTGCCAGAAGACAACATCGCTCTTGCTTTTGATTTTACTTTTGAGAAAGCATATTCTGCCAGATTACCCATTGGGAATATGGTGGGAGGTATTTTATTATATGCGAAGATCGCGCCATAAGTTCTCTAACCTGCTCAGTTTTATGGATAGCTGCATCACTAAAATACTATTGATGAAGGGAAGCTGATCAAGTTTTTCAAGCAATTAAAACAAAAATTGGCAACATAAATCACTATTACAAGTTCCAGAAGCTATAAAAAAAAAGTGAACGACTTGTTGACGGTGAAAAGTGACGGTTGTAGATAGCCAAGACGAGAGTTGTATTCCTTCCTTGTACTGTCGGCGTAGTCACAATAGGTTTCGTGTTATCTTTTGACCTACCCCAGGTTCTTGTTAAATGTAAGTTAAATCCGGATTTATCAATGAAGACAATGAGAGAGCGATTTTGTGGTATCCAGCTTTCAAAATCTAGAGCGTATTGTTTTATTTGCTCAACTCCGAGTTCATACGGCCAAGCTCTTTTGGAGCCCGTTTTAACGTAAATTTCAAGTGAAACAGTCTTCTATGTATTGTGGAGATCGAAACATTAATGTTTCCCTGGGGCAGTTTCTCTTTTATTTCTTGTAAGGTATATAAATGCTGCGTTTTCTTCAATTACTTCCTCAATCGCAGCAAGAGTTTTGGGTGTCAAACTTACAATACGATGGGTACCACCTCTTTTTTTGGTGTTATATGATTTCCTGACAACTTACAAATTATGAAATCGGTTGAAAAAATTATGAATTTGATTGGTAAAATTATGAAATTGGTTGAAAAAATTATGAATTTGATTTGTAAAATTATGAAATTGGTTGAAAAATTTATGAATTTGGTTGAAAAAATTATGAAATTCACTGAAAAAAGCGATATTAATGTTGTTACAAGTCCAATACTTTACATTTTATTTATTGGATTTTATTCCAATTCAAAGTATTAACACTCTTTTCCTTCTTATTTCAAGGAAATACCGATATTTTTCATTTATTCATCTAATACATTTTTCGATATATTTGAAAAGTCTGGGTATAAATATAACTCTTCATGGGTTCTATGTATACTTTTATCTTTTTAAAGAATCGATACCTGAAGGAATCGTGTCCAGCCAAGTGCCTCAAGCTATTTATTTAAGGGAAGTGTGAGAAGAAGATAATAAAGTCAATGCTCCTCCTAATAAATTAAATGAGTGGAAAGACAGTGACTGACTGCGGCCACTGAACAGAAATTGTCTGATATATTGGAAGGGAAGATTGACTAGCGGGGTCGAAGAACCGATTACTTCTTCTTAGTGAGTGTCAGAGAAAATTTTTGTCAATATGAACCTATGCCTTTACAACCCGTGATATAGACTGTGCTGTTACTTGGACAATGGTTGTGCAGGGAGGAGATTTGCCCTAGATTACGGTCCAGTGCCAGATTTTCTTCCTAACACATTTTATAAAAGCTAGGTGAGCCCCAGGAGAGTCCTAGATCCCATAAGATCCATCCAGCCACAAATGGATTAAATGAAAGTCTGGCAAGCAGCGGGATTTGAACCCAGGACCTTCGGTACCGCAACTTAGTGCTCTACTACTGAGCCACACCGCTCCCTTATATTCATATGAACAATTTAAAATAATGAATAAATCTTTTTTTAAAGGTTACTTAACTATGGAAAATTCTCCCAAACCACTAAAAATAAAATTATTTAGCAGTTCTCCAAGTAGCATTGAGATAAATTTTGACAATTTTCGTATTTACCTTAAATCGAAATGTCTTCTGTATGTAAATCAAGTTAGGAAAAATTTATTTATTCTGGTGATTTAAAATAATGAATAAAAATTTGTTATAGGTTATTCACTAATGGGAAATGTTTTATCCCAAATTCCTAAACAAAAAATTATTTTCCAATTATGCAAGTAGCCTGTCTGTATTTTTGTGTTGTCTTGTACTGTAAACGATTTCACTTTAAGAATTTTTTTTTAAAATACTGATGCTTATGCCACCAGTTCTTTTTTATGAAATAGAAAATAGTACATTTATAAAAAACTAATCACTTGTGGGTAGTTTCTCTAATTATAATATTAAGAATCATTATAATTTAAAAAAATATATAATACCTTTCACGCGTTGGTTGGTGTTAGCAATGAACAAATAGGAGAACAAACATTAATTTAATTTTCCTTTGATAAAGAAATTTTAATTATAAAAGTCCAGATCTATTTTTTAAAGGCTGCATCTATATTTGTTTACGATGTGTATGTATTTGCGGCTTGTATAGACTAAGTAAAAATTAAATACTCATTTAATTATGGACCAAAATTAATGGAAAACTCTTAACTTTTTACTTCAATAGAGAAACGCAATACAAAATAAAACTTGAAATCCATCCATTCTAATTGGGTCATTAAAAAACCAATGAATAATAAAATAATTTATCAATATAAATTCTTAAATAAATTGGTTATGAATCATGCGCTAATTCGTGTAAAACAGAGCTCTATTTCAATAAAAAAAACAACGATGGAAATTGTTTTAATTAAGTTGAAATATCATTAATTGAAGTCACGGGATTCTAAATAAATAATTATACAACTATATTAGAAAGTATAAACATGTTTACGAATTAATTGTATTATATACTGTAATTTATCGACTTGAAAAAAATCAAAGTTACTAGAAAATAACTTGTTTAGAGGACTTTACAAAGCCTCTGTAGGGTATTCAAACATAATCCAACAGAAATTCTTAAGAGCCAGTAAGTTCGGTTCGTCGTTTTATTCGATTTGCGTTAGCTTTGAAATATTAATAATGGAACAACTTAATTATACCGTAGAAAGTTATTAGTAAAATAATTTAGGGTAGAACGAATTTTAATATTTAAAGGTTTCAGAAGCATTTACAAATGTTCAGAGAGAATTTGGCATCAGGCCTTTTTAACTAAATGAAATTTTCGAGAGATGAAAATCAAGGCCCAAAGAGAATTTCTTCTTTGATGGACATTTTCAGCTAGTGGCTTTTTAGAGAGAAATTTCATTATTTAATGTTAACGAGGCTATTCGTTAATATTGTTTGGTAATAATAAATTCTCCAAGCAGTGAAATGTTTTGATCATTTCCGGTCATAAAAAAACATTATTATCCATTATACATAGATTTACGAAAAATCGTAGTATTTTTTTTCTGTTTTTAGTTTACTTTCATTATTTATTTTCTAATAAATAGGTCTATATTTCTATAACACAATTCTCATTATTTTACAATGATGCTATCGGAACTTGGAAAAAACTCATAAATGATGCAAGAAAAGTGTCTTTAATTGTTAAGTTATACAAGGTGTTTCGGAATCGCACGGCACTATTTTAGGTATGTGATCTCTAACACAAAATAAACAAAAAAGTTCATATTAACATATATCTCAAACTCTTTTATTAAACAGATATCTAAGGTTAAAGATTTATTATTTATTGTTACTATTGATGTGTTATTATTAACAACATTCAGCACGACAAATCCATGCTTCCCTGGCTCTTCGTATAGCATCAGGATGGTGCTTGATAGTTACTGCGGCTTCCACGATCCGATTTCTTAGCTCTTCTTGCGTGCCAACTGCCGTCAATTAAACCATAGACTTCATCCTGCCACACACAAAATAATCTAATGGCGTTAAATCCGAAGATTGTGGTGGCCATTTAGCAGGTCCGTTTCGACCAGCCCATCGGCCTCCATAAGTTGCATTTAAATAATCATCGACACTATGAGAAAAGTGAGCTGGAGCACCGTCATGCATAAACCACAGCTTTTGCCTAATGCCTAGCGGAATATCTCTAGGAGTTCATGAAGATTATTTTGCAAAAAATGCAAGTAAGATATACCTGACAGCCTAGGTGGCAAAAAGAAGGGGCCGATGATATTTTCGCCTAGAAGACCACACGAGACATTTAAAGAAAAGGTATGTTGGTTATCTCCAACAGATAACCTAAATAGTAAAGTTAACCTTAGATATCTGTTTAATAAATGAGTTTGAGATATATGTTAATATGAACTTTTTTGATTATTTTGTGTTAGAGAACGCATACCTAAAATAGTGCCAGGCAATTTCGAAACACCCTGTGTATATATTTTTAAAATAAATTTGTGTATATAAATACATACATTGATATACAAATAATACGCAATGTGATATAGTTTTTTTTTTTTTTTTTTGTTATATATTTACTAGCGACCCACCCCAGCTTTATAATAAGGCATGTAGTAAGGCATATTATGCCTACATAATTTGTCTGTGTAATGCATTTTTTTTTTTTTTATCACGTATCGGCCACTAATGACCATGTGAATATCATTGGTTAGGCTTCTTTGAGAGTCTTGATTTTCTTTCTTCCCATCTAAGCTAATGTACTTTATTATATAGAAATTATAAAAATAAAAACAAATATATATATATATATATATATATATATATATATATATATATATGTGAATTTATTATCTTGCACGTTAGATAATTGCACGGGATTAGGCAAGGACCGTCTTCGATGAAACCCATCGATATTCCAACCCATTTACAAAAGACCTCGACAAATTATATACCTAAACCTACCTGGTGAATCACTCTATCTATTGGTGGATACCGCATGAAAATCTGTGGAGTAGTTATTGAGTTTACCGCGAACAAACACGGACGTGGACTTTGTTTTATAATATGTATTTTTAAAACTCCATATTTTATTTACCCATTACTATTATGTTTACAAAAATAAATTCAATATTGTTAAAATAGACCTAGAAACGAATGTA
This sequence comes from Troilus luridus, assembly GCA_964056705.1. NCBI lineage: Eukaryota > Metazoa > Arthropoda > Insecta > Hemiptera > Pentatomidae > Troilus > Troilus luridus. The sequence continues at coordinate 19,809 of CAXKTH010000170.1, read as the reverse complement.
TTTTGTGGAACGATAAGAAAATCCTTGAAATAGAAATAATGTAAAATAAAATGAAAGAAAACAAATTAATAACGAAATAATATTTCTATTTCTGCGTTATTATTATTACAAATTATTTAAAAAAAAAAAGAAGGAAAAATATCTTTTTTTTTCTACGATGCGCTTAATAGACTCCTTTCTTTGGTCGTAAATATAATAATAAGTATACCACCACAATCCAAGAACTTTTTTTTTTTTTTCCTTTTTACTACAGGAGCTGGTGTTGGCATCCTGATGTTTTTCTTTATCTCAAAACCAAAACTATTAAGGCGATAAGGTTCTACAATCCCCAAACCTGCTTAATAAAGGCTGAGTGAGCCCAAACCTAACCACCCTATTAATTATATGTGAGAACGCTTCTTAGTTCAGTCATCCTAACAAGGCCGGATTCGAATCCGAGCCTCAAGAACCTCGGCTGCTTTTATCCTCATATCGTATCGCGGGCAGGTGTAATGGGATTCTACTGCCTAATTGATAACTTGATAGACTTGGAGGATAATGTAACACAAGAAGGCTACCATTATTATATTTAGCGTTAAAGGCTACCTTCAGTAAATTTTACCCTCTTGTTATTAATTGATAATAGTTGAAATCATGTAGCTAAAATATTTTAAACTATTATTTTTATCATTAAAAAAACATTTAAATATGAAATATTTGGACGATAAGAGATGGCGGAACTTGGTTATTAGGAGAATGGTTCATCACAGCTTTTAACAAATTTTAAATAAGTTTTATAAATCAATAAAATTATTTTAAAAAATATTATAAGCATATCACAGTTCTTGACATCTTGGGTTTAGTACATGGTAGATAATGTGCAGTTTCTGAGTGTTCGTTTGTGCAGGAAGGTGAATCACGCTCAACACTCAACTTTACTAACTTCAAAGAGGCTGAGTGAGTCCCAGTAGGGTTTGCAGATCCTCGAGGGCCCATTAATGACTTTCAACAGATCAAATAATTTATCTGTCAATCGGACTCAAACAGGGGATCTCCAGAACTTCAACTCAGTCCTTTACACACTGAGATATCCTGATCCCAGACAGAGACACCATTAGGAGTATATTAATTACGTTTAGTAGAAATATATGTTTTAAAGTTAAATGAAGTCATATCCACTGAGACAATGTAGATTGGATTTTGACTACATAGCTTGGCTTTCCTTCAGGATGTCAGCCAAGTGACAAGTTATACCTGACTGTCTGGCTAGACTTGACTTGTTTAAATTGCTCAACTGTCACCAAGTCCTAACCAATCTCAGTCAGTAATGACATAATCAATATGGAATTTCTCAAATTATCTTTTCTTTGATGTATTCTTAATTCCCAAAAATAATTGATCTTATTGTAGATTTAGCAATGAATGTTTAAGTACTAATTTTAAAAGTTAATTGAACGCCTCGGAATGAGGTTGCTTTTTCTGATTGATTATTCTGTTTGGAGTGTTGATGCTATATCTGTTTGATTTGATCTTTATTTATTTTACACAGTAATGACTTTTTTTTGAGTTTTCTAATTGTATTCTAATTATTATAATAATTTACACTTCTTCTAGATTTCCTTTTTGTTGGTTATTTTTGAACTTTTGCACAGTATCTTTTTCTTCTTTTACTCCTTTCCCCTGCGTTATCTACTTCTCTAATATTTTATTCATTAAATTTTAATTTTATTTATTAACGTTATCCACAGGCTGCCGCTTCGAGCTGAGTTACAACAAGTTTCAACTGTTTATTCGTTTCATTTTAAATATTTTTGCAAAAATACAAATTATCGTGCGTATGGAAAAGATAATGTAATTATGAGTAATAAGTAAATGTCGGTAATCGCTTCATCAAGAAAGCTTCAACAAACATTTCGAAGTATATATGATATATTTTTTATTAATTGTTTTTATTTTTAAATATTATTATTTTGAAGAGAAGATATTTGCCCTGGCCGGGATTCGAACCCGGGTCGCCCGTCTCTTCGTGACAGCACTCTACCATTTGAGCTACCAGGGGCCGCTATAATTAAAAAAATATAAATAATAATATGACGTAGGGCAACAAGATGCTAAAATTAAAATAATGATCAATAAACATTCTTCCTCGTGTATACACCGCAAAATTTGCTAGAACACAGGGATATGGGATCGGTGAAGAGAACGGATTTGTCCTGACTGTGAGGCGGCCCCTGGTAGCTCAAATGGTAGAGTGCTGTCACGGAGAGACGGACGACCCGGGTTCGAATCCCGGCCAGGGCAAATATTTTCTCTTCAAAATAAAAATATTTATATATGATATATGTTTGTTGAAACGTTTATTCCTAGATGAAGTGATCGCGAAGTATGAAGATTTCCTTTAATTACATTCTCTTTTCCTTACTAAAGCTCATGGTTATTTTTATTTTTGGAGAATATTAAAACTGAAACGAATAAACAGTTAAAACTTGTTTTTACTCAACTCGAAGCGACAACCTGCGGAATAATTACTTTAAGGTTGTAATTTGTTAACTTTTGATATTTTTACTCATTAATTGGGAACAGGATTACTCAGTGTAGTGGAGTGCTGAGTTGCTATGATGAAAGTTCTGGATTCAAATCCGGCTGTGGCAGGTAAATTGTTTAATCTATTCTCCATCCCAGAATTGGCGAGAGACCGAGAACACCTCTCGGTCAACACCGGACAAGGTGGTTGGAGGATCCTCCACGCTATAGGATACAATATACCAAATACAAGATACAGTCGGATACAATATACAATATATTAAAATTACAAATACATAATCTTTAAAATTACTCAGTTGTTACAATATTCGTGTTGTGATAGGGGTCTGTCAATATTATATTTATCTTATATTTATATTCAACGTGCTTAACCATATTAGATATAAAGGTTGATTGAATTGGTCATGGGGTGCAGTAAAAAACCCCACAAAATAAGCAGAACTTATTGTTTAATTGTGCCAACGTTTCGTATGTAGGCCATCTTCAGGGCAAATAGTTGGCCTCTATTTGACAGCTGAGTTGACAAGGGTTAGTTTGACAAGTCACCACACCCACTATTTGCCCGGAAGATGGCCTACATCGTAACCGAAACGTTGGCACAATTAAAAAATAAGTTCTGCTTAACTTTGACTGTACCCCCTGACCAATTCAGTCCATCATTAAAATTACCCAGTCAACTATTTTCCACTCAAATATATTGATACATATATAAGTATTTATATTTATATTGTAAGAAATAATAACAATTTGGTGAGCACATCATATAAAGTCACCAACCTACTTTTAAATCTAATCTTAATTTATTAATCTTAAATTTTAAATTTACTTTCCTTGAAAATTTCATTTACTTTAATTGAAACATTTAGGTCCCATTAAATTATATAAGAATGCAAATTGTCATTTATATATAATTTAACTAGTATCCATAACAAAGTCTAAATAACATATAATTACTTTCAGTGTTAAACATTAAATATTATGAATAATTGTAATCTAATGTTTTAAAAAAGTAATTTAGTTCAGTTTGTTATAATTAGATTGGGAAAGATGTTTACTTGGAATAATAATTACAGGCCGATGTAAACATGTCTATTTACATCTTATTCACAATAATTAAAGTGAGGTGTTTTTATAAAAAATTACCTTGGGATCCGTTTATAAATATTTCTAATAAGCAATTTCTTTGAAACATTTTCCAGAAAAATAAATCGACTTGTTTATTGACATACAGATTGCTTAGTATTTTTTGAAGATTGAATATTCATGAAAAAACAACTAATAAAATAAATAAATTAATATATTTTTAGCTATGGTAAATTTCAAAGTCTCTTGACTAAAATCATGAATAATATACAGAAATCAATACTATGGGCTCTTAATTCCTTCTTCCTATGTTCTATGTATTTACAGGGAGGTATGTAGAGTTGCTGTACTGTAGATTCCGGTTTGAAATCCGGTTGTAACTGATAAATTACTTAATCTGTTAGCCACCATAGGTGTGCCATTATTTTAGTGGGATCTACAGACCCCCATAGGGCTCATCCAGCCTTTGATACCCTTGAGTGGGGTAAAACCAGATGGTCTAGCGGGATGGTCTCCGGGCACATTCGCCTCCCTACATAACCGTTAGCTTAGAAGAAGCGCAGTATTACGTTATGCTATCTTTTTAATTAGAATATTGCCACACTAATTAATAATTTCGAATGGGTCGATGTATCTATAGAAAAAAAATATTCTCGTAAAAAAAAAGAAGTAAAAAGTACACAAAACGATATCGTACTTTGATCCCATATCGTTTCCCAGAACATCAACTATAGGAATACCATGTATATCTATTTGACGCAGGTATTTTTTAAAAGCCAGCTTTGAAGTTGTCGTATGCTCCAGAGTTTTGAAAACAAATATAGCTGTAAATGGAAACTCAGATAGAAAAGATAGTATAAGTACCAGGTAGTTGTGATATTTTTCCATTACACGGATTGAAATCCCCTTTTAGAGAGAGGATATCATAAAATATTTCATTGAAAGATATTTTAAGTATCAATACAAAAAAATTAACATCTTATTTTTTCTATATATTGGTAACATGGTTATTTTTAATAAAAACAAAAAATATGTACCATATAGTTTACGATGTAATTACAATTTTTTTCTTGAATAATTATAGATTGCTCCTACAAATGTAAGATCTGAATTGGACGGTTACTGGTCAAAATAAATTCTGAAATTGGAAGAAGCTGTTTATCAGAAATCTACGTTTCCCACATTAAACGTCTTTACAAGGGTGGCATAAACAAGATACAAACAAAAAATTTAAATAGAAAACAATTATTAATTATATTATTATTATTAATTAATTATTATTATCATTTTTAAGGAATGTCTTTTTTAAGGGAGCAGGGTAACTCATTGTGCAGTTGTTATGATAATAGCCTTGGTTTAGAATCTGGCTGTTACAGATAAATTATTTTCTCTGTTAACAGCCTAAATGGGTTCTGTTGGATCTGCAGAGCTCAAGAGCCTCTATGAAGTGGGTAGTCTTGGACAAATCGCATCCCTGCACAATCGTTTTTCTTAGAAACACTTTATTATTTACCACGAATTGTTCCCAAGACCCTTCATGAGTTGTATTGGTAAATGTTTATCCAAGATTTATGCTATGTGTTTAATAATATTTTCCTATTACAAACCCTTAAATTGCCAGTTACTTTTTTATCTATTTATTTTTTCATGCACTACTTCCCGGTACGCAGAGAAGGAAGAATTGTAACAATGCTAAATTTAAAGGTTCAGAACTAAATAGAGTTTTCATTTTGACTATCTCTGAATCCATTTAGTTTATTTTCTACGAGTAGTCTGTACGTGACTAGTTTAGATACATACGTACGTTCGTTTCTCGACTCACAAAGAGTTAGCAGACAGTAAAGGAAGTATGAGGTTCGTGCTAAGAATGAACTTTTGAGATTTAAAAAATATATTATTCCTAAATATTATGATATTTTAACTATATTTTGCCATATTGTGAGAAGATCAAAATTTTCTTTACCAATAAAATCAGTTTTGGGATAATTTGATTTGGGATATATTGCAGGGCCTTTACTGTTTTCCAATGCAACAGTTGTGAATAGAGATGATTTGGCTGGAATCACGGTTAACTGGAAGGTTTTCCTCTAATTAAGGGTATTCAATTAATAGGAGCCGTTTCTTGGCAGTTAACAGAATAAATAACATCTACCACAGCCGATCTCAAACTCGGGACCTTGACGAGATCAGCATTTCATTGCCTCCACAGTTAATAATTTTAAAATCTAAATAATTCTTCTTCATTCAATTACAGAAAGAATTATTTAAGATAATTATTTAAATGAGATATTATTTTACACTTTGCGCGATTCATTTAAACGTCACTTTAGCCCGGTATGACTAATCGGACGATGCTACAGCGGGAGTCCTAAATTGTGCATATCCCTATATACTTAAGGATAGGTATCTTTAACGAGCACCTTAGTCCGTACAGGCTCAGGACGTCCATTTTACGTCATCTCAAAAGGACGGCATTACTAAGGATTTTCACATCTTGTACAATATTTTTAGGCCACCAGCTGGGCTCGTATCCACGACATTCGGTATAGAAGGTTGTTATGCTAACCGCTACACCACTGGTGACCCTCATGTGTCATTCATTTATAAATATGGATCGTTTGAAATAAATTATGATAAATAATTCAATAATGATTCCCAGGCCCCTAAGCCCTACGTGCCTGCTCTTAATTCACAGCAAATATTATATGCCAAAACCTTTTTTTTTTTATTTATTAATTATTAACGCCTAATCTGTAACGCTCAAGAAATATTTCAGAGTAAAGTCTTAATATTTCCAGGAAATGCTCATGTTTAGATTATTTTCTGTTTTTAATTAGATTTTTTCTCCTAAAACAGTCGCAATGTTCCGTTAAGGAAAACTCGTTACGAAATAATGCTTTGTTATTTTGTACTATTAAATCTCTTTTTAAATTAATTTCTATGGAACCGGAGTTATAAGCCATAGTCACGCGATGTATCTACTTGGTAATCTTAGGCTAAATAGACTATGGAGTTTGTAGTCCTTCAAGAATAGACTGCTCTAGGGATTTGAATAACTAAAAAAATCGATATCTATGGTTCAAAAGGAACCGATAGTCAACTAATAAATCGAAATAGTAATTTGATATATAGAAAAGATGCTATGATTTTTTTTATATGCCTAAATATTGGAAAACTATTAATGGTTTAATATAAATATTAATACAAAGAGTTTTAGTCTCAGAAACTAATATATTTCCAAAATTAGATTAAGTAAACCAAAAAAGAAATAATAATAAATAAATGTCTACGAGATTTATAAGTTCGATAGGTTTTAATCATAAATTCAAATGCCATATTATTTCTTCGTTATTTTCTATTATATATTTATTTACATGTTATGAAATTTAGTTCACTATCTACTATCTCTTCTATAATACATGCTAATCTTTGGTAGGTTTTCAGTATTGAGTTCAGCTTTGTTTTTCTTCCGTTCTTCTATTTTTTTAATGTTTAATAAATTTAATTATTGGTAAAGGAAAAGGTCAACAGAGACATTAAATAAATGTTAATACATTAGTGGAAAAATTCCAACTAAAAACCTCGAGTCTCTAAACTTAAACAGGAAATTGAAAATACCAGTCCAATATTTCGCCTATTTAGGCATCCTCAGGGCAGAAAGAGAATAACAGCAAAGCAAAACATGAATAATGCACCCAAAAAACACATCAAATGCAACTACTGAATTCAGTGCATTTGAGCCTTGGAGGTGGTGGGATGTGTTTTTTTGGTGCATTATTCATGTTTTGCTTTGCTGTTATTCTCTTTCTGCCCTGAGGATGCCTGAATAGGCGAAATATTGGACAAGTATTTTCAATTTCCTGTTTTAGTTTAGAGACTTGAGGTTTTTAGTTGGAATTTTTTCACTAATGTATTAATTATTGGTAGATAAATTTTATTTTTTAAATAAACTATAAATGGGTACTATTCATTTGTTATTATTTATTTAATTATTATAATTAAATTTATTGGGAATCTAAGAATTCGTTAACCTTGTATTACGGTTTCCTCTTCTTTCAATGAAATACTGATATTTTTCATTATTATATAATATATTGTTATAATTATTATACATATAATTAAGATAAAACTTTGGTTAATGCATTATATAGTATATAACTATATTTATATCCCTAAACAGAAACCATTGATCTTTAATGTATGTATATATATATATATATTACACAGCCACTATAGACAGATAAAATAACGTAAGATTTGTTTGGTTATTTAACAGGCGGATCCGTTGTTAAATTATTCTTAAAGTTCAAAAAATTATTATTTAAATTAATACATTAAAATTGTTATATAAATTCTTAAAATTATTTAGCTTACTTTTTTAATGGAAAATGTATTAATGCACAAAGTAATATATATCATATTCACCCCATGACTATAGCAAAAATATGAAAAATATAAATAATCATAATAAAAAAATATAAACAAATTATAAGTAATACTTTACATTTTTTAGCCAACATCATTTTTTTAAACTAGAACAGCTGCTAGTTTTTTGGCTGGTCTGCTTGTTTTGTGGGACAATGATAACCTCAAAATTGTTAACTTTGGCTTATGTATTTTTTTTTGTTAAGTACCAATACCTCAAATCACAAATTAAAACAAACATTGATTCACTAAAATGTGAAATTGAGTTTTTGTTTATATTTTTGATGGGATGTAGAGATAAAAGTATGTTAATTAGTTATTTTCTCGATTATCATTAATCCTGTTTTTTCCTAAATCAATTTACTATACATTACAGAAATATAGTTTAAATATATTTATAGTTAATTATATTAAAGTTAAAAATATAGTGGGAATGGGAATAAATAGAGAATAGATTTAGTCTTAAAAAGCAGTCTAAAATCGGAATACGAGATAGATAAAGATTGTTTCTCTCAAGAAAGAAACGAATCTCTCAAGGAAATGGGAGTCCATTAAATTGATGTAGAACGAAGGTTTTTAGGTATAAATAAAAAAGCTTAAGAAGAGAAAAAAATAAAAAAAAGTGGTCTCATTTGTGCTAAAGAGAAAAAGTTCTTTTTATTTCAAACTGCTGTTTAGTAATGTCGAATTATATCATCATCATTTACAAGAACTGCTAGTTTTTTCTTACTAACCGCTTATAGATAGATCTACTTAACCATCATTTTAATAATTTTTTCTACATTGCCTAATAGCACAAAAGGTTGTTATGTTATGTAACCATCATTATGTATGTAACCACCACACAACAGGTGACCCCGATCGTTAACTTACTGGCAAGAGGTTTTGAACTCATTTTTGTTGATGCTCATTTGTAGGGTCCGGTTTTATATGCAATAAAAATCCTACCTATAATATGCATTTATTTTTGGGAAATATGCAGGCAAAACAAAATAAAAATGCAAAATAAAAAATGTATTACGTACTTTTTAATTTATAATATTACATCTTTATAATATGAAAAATTAGTTACATAACACTTATTCCTCTTAAAAATTAATATTTGAAATTGTGTACATCTTTAGATTATAGAAAGTGAAGCTCTGACGATCAGGTCGCAATATTGTTTTGTACCTACTAAATGATCTTTCCACGTCGACTGATGTAACGGGAGCTCTTTTAAAACATAATGCTTCACTAGGGCTGAATTACATATCTTTTTCTCCAAAGTTTCCATCTAGAATGTCGCAAATGGATCGAAACCGCTTTAGCCCATGGTTGTTTTCGAAAACGTGTTGAACTTTTTGAGTAATTTTGTGGCAAATGTTCCATGGACGCTTTTCAGTTTTTGTATGGAATCATCTACTATTTTCAGGCTTTCTGATAAAAGCAAATTTCGATTTTCAAGTTTTTTTATTGTTTCAACTAAAAAACCATAGTTTGTCGAAATATAACATAAATTTTGTTATTAAGTTGTTTTTTCCTTGTATCATCTAATTTGGAAAGAACGTCTTTGGTCTAATCAAAATGTTGATAGTAGTAGTGGGATGGATCTAGGCAGGTCTCCCATCTTGTGATTATTGGTTCCGGTGGTAAATTTAATTCAGTGTAATTTTCTTTCAGTACTTTTATCCGACTTGGCGCTTTCAGAACAATTTTTTTGACATTCGAAATCAGCAAGTCTACTTCTTCAAATTCATTTCTGGCAGTTTCCGCGATCCTATGAAATGCATGGACAAGGCAAGTCACGTGAATTATTTTAGGGTAGAATATTTTCAATGACTTTGCAGCCTTAACCATGTACGGAGCAGCGTCAGTTGTGAATAAAAAAACTTTTTCGTGTAGAGTTCCATTTGGCCAGAGAAAAGTCATGGACTCATTAAAAAATCCAGCTATGGTTTCGTGGTTACATTTGTCCAACAACTGCATGTTTAGAAGAAAGGGTTTTGATAAGTCTTCCAACAGCTTTCCGACAATAATATTGGCCACGTACCTTCTCAGAGAATCAGTTGTCTCATCTGTGGACACCCAAATTGGTACGTCTTTTATGAGATTGCGTATTTTATTCATGGTCTCCTGGTAAATATCAGGGAGATAATTTTTTCGAATAGGGCTTTCGTCTGGCATTTTGAGTCCGGTATACTTTTCAAAAAACTCTTTTAATTCAGAATTATTGATCTTATAAATTTCAATATCTGCGCTTATAAAATCACGAGTCAAATCAGTGAAAAATTGTGACTTACTGGAAGTCGAAGTTGATGTATTTTTATTTTTTTTTTTTTTTTACCATATCGGCCTGGTGGGCCTTTACATGGTTGTTATAATATTGATTTTATTGATAGCAATTGATTATGGGGGGGGGGGGTATAGTCTCGTACAATAGACACCCCTAACTATATACATCGTTATAACTATTGGTTAACTGTCTAAAAATCTACAAATATAAAATAGCTGGAAAATAAATTTAAGGTAGTTTTATCACTTTCTATATATACTTATACAACTTATAATAAGATGTCCTGCAGTAACCTGGGGTTTAGTCTTCGAGATGATGTCTGCTTTCCTACGAAGTTGATGTAAATGATGTAGAAATAAATGTCTGGATGAATTGTTTTTTTCTTTGTAGGTTTTCTTTATGTTTCGTTTTTCGATATGCTGCGTTACTAACGATCTTCGGGATATCGAAACCACTCTATCACAAGTGTTACAAAATAACATTGAACAACCTTGAATTTCATGACGGTATTAATTATTATTAGATCACGTTCATTTTATAATGTAAAATAAAACAATTTTATATATATTCTTGAAATCTTTAATTTGAAGAAGTACATACAATTATATGGTTTATCATGAGTTAATATCTGATGGTTTTATGAATTATTATTACATAAAATTCAAAATATAATGTAAAAAAATAACATACAAATAAAAAGGTTTACGTTTTATGACTTTTTTTAAATTTTAAATTTATTGATATTTACAATTGACAATTACAACCAAATAGGTCGTATGATGGTCATGTAGATGAGTATTTTGTAATTAATTGGGAGCTTAGAGCGTTTGTCTAGTAGGTGTTGAATTAGCGAGAAACGTCGAGCGGTTTCTTGACTTTTCAGTCTCGTATGAGGATTCCAGGTTAATCGTTTGTCAAGATTCAATCCTAAGTATCGTATCTGTTCTACAGGCATAAGTTGGAATTATTAAAGGATAAAGAAGGGCAGGAAGTCATTGGTTTACGACGTAAGGTAAAAGTGATTTGATGCGATTTTTGAGAGTTTATTTTAATTCTCCAGTTTTGACTCCATTCTTCAAGATCAGTGATATGGGATTGGAGGCTTTGGGATGCAATAATTGGATTGGTGTTGACTGATAATACACATGTATCATCAGCATACGTGCTAAGGATAGTATTAGGATGAGTTGGGATGTCAGCTGTATAAAGGATTGGGCCAAGGATACTACCTTGAGGATTTTATGACTTTAAATTATTAATTGGTAAAATATAACACAAAAAAAATAAGAATAAAATTTATCACCCTTTGTACATTTTGTGTCAAACGTTTTCAAAAACAAGAAATAATCTAATTATATTAATTTTTTATATGTTAATACTAATAAGCAACTTTATTTGAGGTTGTTTTGTTGCAATTATTAATATGAATAAAGTTGAAAAAAAAATTGAATTCTTAAAAGACACACAAGAAAGGTTGATGAACGAATAAAGAGAGAGAGGGCTGAAGTTCAATCACCGGATGAAAATAATGAAAAATCCTCAAGTGTCGCACTTTATTCTCCTGCCCGCCTTCATCAAGTCAATAAACAGCTGTTATTGCTCCACGAGTGCTTTTAGCTATTGGAACATATAAAGGGCGTAAACATCGTTTAAATTCTTATAAAATGAACAAAGGGAAACCTGGATGCCTCTGGAGACTAATCGAGAATAATGCCGTTTGACTCGTATGTGGGCAATGGCGTCTTCGTTAAGGATCTTTTGCCAATCCAGACTCAGAAATTGGACGATTCTTTCCCTTATTACTTTGCGAAGTCCCATCTGGAGGCCATTTCTTCTGAGCTGAAGTCAGGACGGACATTGTCCTACTATTAGCAACTGGAGAAATACTCGCAGAGCATATTGAACTACTGGAACAAAGAAAATTTCAGAAACTTAATTAAAGAACATTGAGAAGGAGTAGTGCCCCAGTCCAGAATAGAACGCTGTCATCAAACGCTGCGCTAATCCTATCTATCGGGATTTATAGTAACTAATTCATTTGAATTCATTAGTAAAATTCGCAATAAAATATTATTAAAATAATCAGTAGTTTAGATTTTTATCATTTGATAGGATAGATTTGCGTTGGACCGATCTTTATGCACTATAACGATACATATCATTCCTTCAAAAAAACGACACAACTGAAAAATTGGTATTTTTGAGTTAACCATTCAGCAGCAATTGCATTCTTTTAAGCTTTTTAATTTTTAATATATTCCATTTCCAAGTTTTTTTTTATAATTCAGTCATTTTTTGAGTTGTATCATGTTTGAACTTGAAGTTTTATGGGAATAATGTCATAAATTTTTTTTATATTATTATTCAATGAAATTTGCTTCTGTATTATACTAATACAATAAGTAAATACATAAACTAACCAGTGGTAGTAGTGTTTGTTATAAGTTAAAATAAAAACAGCTTCAAGATTTAAAAAAAATTCTAATGATTAATAAAAGAATTTCTATACCATCGGAACAATAGGAATGCTTTTCTTTACCAATATCGATTTTTAAAATTGTTTTCACTCACATCGAACCTTGAAATACCTCTATTTAAAAATGAGTTTTTTTGAGTTATTCTTTTGTAGGAGCGGTGTGAGCATGATGTACAGCTACTAAATATTTTAGACTTATCTTAGTTAAACGATAATTTAATTTACTTTAAATTAATTTACAACTCAAGCGTAGTATTTAGTTTGGACCTGGATTTCTTTTAAATAATTTAAAGATGGGTTAAAGTTTAAAAAGCAAATGAACAGCTGGTGGACTATAGAAGTGGTACTTAGGTTTATTTTTTTTAGTTCTCTTAATTTTGTGTTTTATTTTCATTGTTTTTAAGGTTCATTTGTTAAAATATCTTTCACAATTAAGTTTTGTATTGTATATTTTATTTTTTATAAAAGTAGATTCAGCTAGAAACATGAATTATATTGTAATTTAATATTTTTTAATTCATATTTAGAAACAAACGATAAGTACAGTAAGCCTCTAATGATAAGTATGGCATCGAATATATGTGCGTGTGTGTGTGTGTACAAAAGAAATCATAATTTTTGGGTTACAATTTTGGAGCAAAAAATATCTAATCAAAATCAACAATCTAAACAACAAAATAATTATTTAGATATTTTTGTATTTCTAGAAATATATACTTCTCATTTGATAAAAGAATAATAGAATGTACAACAACGAATACATGAAATTGGAGAAAGAGGAACCTTTCTCTTGATTTGTCGCATTCAATTAAACCAGAAAATTGATTTCTTCTCAATTTAATCTCTGATTCAATGATAATTTTTCAAATGAAGCATGAACAATGGATGCAATAAAAAAAATCGGAGAGGAAATGGCCTGGGTGGGGATAAAATCATAATTCCTTAAATTGTGAAACTATTCATTATAAACCGATGTTTTGACCTTACAGATATTTTCAGGGCCTTGTAGTCACAAGTACAGTACAAAAAAATAAATCGTAAATTATGCTTACTTTATTTTTTTTCAGGTTCCAGGTCGGGGTTTATAAGTGCGTTATTTGTGAGATATTTTAACCTGTGCGTTATAATTTTTAACAGTATTAAAATTCGCGCGGTATAACATTTTAACCTGTGCGTTATGTGATTGTCCCGATTAATAGTGCTGTTGCTGAAAAGACGTCCTTCAGGTGCCAGAACTTCATGTTATAGGTGAATTTCTATATTTAATATTTTTCTTATGAAATATGCTCAACAATAAATCGCTCGTTAATTGTTAACAATTTTAATTGAGCTGGAACAAAAAAATATCTACATAAAATAAGAAATCTCTATACCAAAACCTGACACTAGCATCAGATTTACGAGTAGAGTATAAGAAATTACAATGAACTTTTTATTGGATATTAAAAAATACTTCATAATGCTTATTTTTTTTTTTTCAGAATCCGGGTCGGTCGGAGTATGTGCGTTAATTTTTGACAAATATTAAAATTCGAGAGTTATAAAATTTTAACGTGTGCGTTATAATTTTTAAAAGTATTAAAATTCGTGCGTTATATTTTAACCTGTGCGTATGTGTTTGTGCCGATTTATAGTGCTGTTTCTGAAAAGATGTCCTTCAGGTGGTAGAACTTGATTTTATAGGTGAGTTATTTAATATTTTTCATAAGAAATATCCTTAAAAAATAATCACTCGTTTTGTAAAAATAATGGTAATAGAGCATGGAATTAAAAATACCTACATAAAATAAGAAATGTATTCTTATATAATATACATAAGATATTCTATATTAACGACAGATACTTTGAAACTATGGAGCATTAAATTTAGTCTGTAATATATTACTATGAATTTTCCTTGTATTAAAAAAAAACTTCATAATGTTTATGTTAATTATTTTTTTCAGAATCCGGGTCGGTCGGAGTATGTGCGTTAATTTTTGACAAATATTAAAATTCAAGAGTTATAAAATTTTAACGTGTGCGTTATAATTTTTAAAAGTATTAAAATTCGTGCGTTATATTTTAACCTGTGCGTATGTGTTTGTGCCGATTTATAGTGCTGTTTCTGAAAAGATGTCCTTCAGGTGGTAGAACTTGATGTTATAGGTGAGTTATTTAATATTTTTCATAAGAAATATCCTTAAAAAATAATCACTCGTTTTGTAAAAATAATGGTAATAGAGCATGGAATTAAAAATACCTACATAAAATAAGAAATGTATTCTTATATAATATACATAAGATATTCTATATTAACGACAGATACTTTGAAACTATGGAGCATTAAATTTAGTCTGTAATATATTACTATGAATTTTCCTTGTATTAAAAAAAAACTTCATAATGTTTATGTTAATTATTTTTTGCAGAATCCGGATCGGTCGGAGTAGGTGCGTTATTTTTGACAAATATTAAAATTCGTGAGATATAATATTTTAACCTGTGCGTTATAATTTTTAGCAGTATTAAAATTCGCGCGGTATAACATTTTAACCTGTGCGTTATGTGATTGTGCTGATTAATAGTGCTGTTGCTGAAAAGATGTACTTCAGATGGAAGAACTTCATGTTATAGGTGAGTTTATAGATTTTATATTTTTCACGAGTAATGTGCTTCAAAAGTAATCACTCATTAACAATACTGTAGAGCAAAATATTTAAGAGTTGACTATAATAAATTAATATGAACATTTTATTTTATAAAAAAAAATAATAATACTTATTTTTTTTTTTTAGTGTTCGGGTCGGTCGGAGTTTATAAGTGCGTTATTTGATTTTTAACAATAAATTCGTGAGCTATATAATTTTAACCTGTGCATTATAATTTGTTTAAAAGTATTTAAATTCGTGCGTAAAAAATGTTAACCAGTGCGTTAAGTGATTGTGCCGATTAATAGTGTTGTTGCTGAAATGGTATAATAGTGTTAATGCTGAAGGTGTAAGAACTTCATATTGATTGTGAGTTTCTAGATATAATATTTTTCATAAGAAATATGCTTCAAATGTAATCGCTTATTAAGTATTAATAATTGTAATAAAGCATGGAATAAAAAAAAAATAAAAAAAAAAATAAATACATGCTTAAGTATTTAAAATACTTTTCAGTCATTTTAGTGAGTACTTACAAAGCATATTTCTTTAATTATATATATGATTTAAATATTAAATTTAAATATATATTTAATAACTATTTCATCCTTACGCATTATATTAAAAAAATCTACATTTTATTTATTTTTTTATAACTTCTAGTTACTCAGAGATGATATATTAAGTTGTCATTTAAACAAAGGCTTTTGAATTTAAAAATTTAATAACAATTAGTTAATTTAATCTATTTTATTTTTTGATTGATAATTTTTATTTTTTTAAACTCGATGAATTACATATTAAAATGCGCATTCCGTTAGTTAAATGAAAGCATATTAATAGCGCAAAAAATTATTCTAGATAAAAATTGTTGTAATTTATAAATTTTTTATAAATATTTTTATTAATCTATGCTAATGCTGAAGAAACGTCAGTGTATTTCCGGCGTGATGTATTGTTTTTACTATTATTCCTATCGTTCTTTATTGTTAATAAAGCTTATAGTGTACAAAATAAAAATTATTATCTAATATTCGTTTGCAAATTTTAATTTATACTTTTAGTTAATATTTCTTTATTCATGACTTAGTATCATATTTAAAACATATAATCTTACATATCTTATGACTTCATTATTAAGTTTATTTTACACTTTTATGCGATAGATATTGAGTTACTTAAATTTTATTGTTTAATCTTATTTGCTTATTTCGAGTCAATTGATTTAGTTCTATTTTCGATTTTTTTCCTCGCTATAATGGCCGTAAAAAGTCCTCGTGTTTGTCACTTTTAAGCTTACTTATCACTTCATATTTTCTTCATCTTCTCTTTACTTCCTTCGCTCGTTTATTCATCTTTTTTTCTGTTTCCTCTACAGCGTTCTTAATGTATTTTCTGAATATTTCTCTGTTCTAGCATTCTTATTCTGTAAGACCAAGTCTTGTTATTTGTTTCCATGACATGCTTGACAAGTGGAGGTTGCCCTGGCCCGCTTGTGACTGTGCTACACTCGGCTCAATCATTCACTCATGTTATTAAAAACCTGTCACCTCCTTGCTAGTATTGTAACACCATTTTTAGAGTTCAATATTTTTTTTGAAGAAAGTAGTTGACTTTCAACAATAAATTAAATAAGGCTAACTCCAAATTTATTGAAGCCAATTGGTGACAACGTAGCTACCATCAAAACGGAATTTCAATTTTTTAAAGCGCCTAAAGTCTAAATCATAGAATTATATCTTATCGTATCTAAATTTTGCCCATCGTTTAGTTTAATTGTGTGCATTTATTTATATTTATCTACAATCTGAAAAAAAATTTAAGAAAGTAAGCCATAGGTGTTGATATTCCTAAGGTTTTACACCTTTTAATACCAACAAAAAACATTATGTATGGATAATGGTGGGGTGTAAAATGACAATCAAGCAGTTAAGGGCCATACATAAAAAAAACAAAAAAAAACGGATATGAAAAATAATATTATCTCAAAACTATGATCATCAGAAAAATTATAACTGAGATAAAAACTTTGTAGGGCAATGGAATCTTAATCAGGCTAATTTGGAGTCATTTTAAAATAAAAACATTAAATTCATTACTTTTTATGATGAGAATAATCAATATATTAGTAAATAAATAGTACTGTTTTATCATTAATTATTCATTTCAAAAGCGTACACATTTATAACTATTTTAAAATAAATATGAAAATAGGCATTTTAACATTTTTTCTTATTCGGAGGGGAAAATGATCCAGGTGAAATACATAAAACCATAAAATATGAATTGATTCAAATAAATAGTTTATAATTATGTAAACTCTTATTTTGATCTCTACTCGGACAATTTTCTCCTGTATTTAATTCATAATTTAATTCATTAATTTTATTTTTAAAATGTTTTCATAGACCATTAATTTATAGAATATATTTATATTTATAAAAAAACGTAAGTATAGATTAATTTAGAGTTCTTACCCCCTCGTTGCAATGCCAGATATGCACTTCCTTAATTCAAGAGGCCAGATTTAAACCTGAAATAAAAAATATGAAAAAAATAAATCTGGAAAATATAGTTTATGTTAAAAATATAAATTAATGCATTCTTCGGAAAAAGACCCTTTTATTTACACTTGAGTATTTGATTCTTTATTCTTTAAACTTTAACTCCTGCAAGTCTTTTTATTTTATTTTTTTTTTAAATGACTTCTCTCAGGTAAAAACTTATTTAATCAGTGAACCTCGCTTGAATATAGTGCTTCATTAGAAGCTGGTGTGATCAAACAAGACAATTGCAATCAATGAAAAACTAATGAAATCAAACAATTCTGGCTTTACTATTGTGTATTTTATTTCCTCGGAGCTTGGTGAACTTTTTTTTATTTATCTTTTAATGTCAGTATTCCGTTTAACCATTGATTCGAATGAAGACCAGGACAAATCTTTTCTCTTCAAAATAAAAATATTTAAATAATCAAAATAAAACAAATTAAAAAAATTATAAATATAAAATTGACGTACGTTAACTAGATCCCAATTAAAGTAATGTTCAATGAACATTCTTCCCCATATGTACATCGCAAAAATTGCGACTGCTGGGGATTTGGGATCGGTGAAGAGAATGGATTTGTCTGGCCTGGTTACGAGCCCTTGTAGCTTAGTTGGTAGAGTACCGCGCTAGAGATGCGGAGGATCCCGGTCAGGACAAATCTTTTGTCTTCAAAATAAAAATATTTAAATAATCACAATAAAAAAAAAAATTAAAATGAATTTTACATATATTCAAAGATTTAAAATAATATATTATATTTTATTGATTTTTATTTGATGGTGATTACTTAAATATTTAAAATAATAGAATTGTAGTAATAAATTAAAAAAAAAATTATGTGGATACAGCTTTTGTACTCATAGTGTTTATGCGTTTTACTTTAATCACCATCTTATAATTTATGCGGCTTTATTTAAAAAATGTCTACCTTTAAATAAAATAAATAAATTACAACTAAAACATCTATCTATTTTTACCGACGCTATGGTCCTTGCAGGACCTTGAGACGTTTTCATATAGTAGACGTTCTCCCTAAACGAAGTGGAGGATAAAAATTGAAAAAAAAAAAACTCTTTGGCCGGTTGCCGAAAGGACTTGTAACAGTAATTACGACGTGAGTAGCCAACCCTGAATTATCGTTCCTTCTTCCTATTTCTTTAATTTGTTATTACAGGAATCTCAATTGGGCAATATTCTTAATCCTGACGGGTTTTTATGGTATCTTCAAAAAAAGTTATTACTTCATCCATAAAAAATAAAATGGAATATTCATAGAAAAATGGAGGAAACAATCGCAAGTGAAGCATTGTAACCAACTGAAAAACAGAGAAGATATTGAATATAAATTGTACAGCTGAAAATTACTGGATGAACGAAGTCAGTATGATTGGATGGGTTATGGTATAACTGAAAAATATCTTATAAAGATTGTGCACGATAGATCTTTGTACCGAATGGACCGTCGAAAGTCACATATGGACCGATTCCAAGTTCGAAGAGTGAAAGAATGAAGAAGCACTGGGAAGAACAAGCCACCCGCTTATACCACACGGGTAAAAAACAAAAAAATTAAATAAATAAATTGTATTTATGGCCCACCATTTATAAACGACTATAAATAATTTTCAAAAACTAATTTTATTTTGATTCTTCATTAAATGTTATGAAAATTAAATGAGATGAGTTTATATTTACATTCTTGTTAACATTTTTTGGCGAAGTTTCAAGATTTTATTTTCCTCATAATCATGCTCTAAAAGTGAAAAAAACACTTTACTGAATTATATTCAACAATTTGATTTATTGCTAATTAACTCGTTTATTGCTAATTAACTCGCATATTTTTA
>CAXKTH010000169.1:0-62000 GCA_964056705.1 Troilus luridus | reverse complement strand
GAGGGATTTGTATGTCGCTAGAGGGATTTCTAGGTCCCTAGAGGGATAGATTTCTAGGTCCCTAGAGGGATTTCAATGTCCCTAGAGGGATTTCTAGGTCCCTAGAGGGATAGATTTCTAGGTCCCTAGAGGGATTTCAATGTCCCTAGAGGGATTTCTAGGTCCCTAGAGGGATTTCAATGTCCCTAGAGGGATTTCTAGGTCCCTAGAGGGATAGATTTCTAGGTCCCTAGAGGGATTTCTATGTCCCTAGAGGGATTTCTAGGTCCCTAGAGGGATAGATTTCTAGGTCCCTAGAGGGATTTCTATGTCCCTAGAGGGATTTCTATGTCCCTAGAGGGATTTCTATGTCCCTAGAGGGATTTCTATGTCCCTAGAGGGATAGATTTCTATGTCCCTAGAGGGATTTCTATGTCCCTAGAGGGATTTCTAGGTCCCTAGAGAGAGAGATTTCTATGTCCCTAGAGGGATTTCTAGGTCCCTAGAGGGATTTCTAGGTCCCTAGAGGGATTTCTAGGTCCCTAGAAGGATTTCTAGGTCCCTAGAGGGATTTCTAGGTCCCTAGAGGGATTTCTAGGTCCCTAGAGGGATTTCTAGGTCCCTAGAGGGATAGATTTCTATGTCCCTAGAGGGATTTCTATGTCCCTAGAGAGATTTCTATGTCCCTAGAGAGATTTCTAGGTCCCTAGAGGGATTTCAATGTCCCTAGAGGGATTTCTAGGTCCCTAGAGGGATAGATTTCAATGTCCCTAGAGGGATTTCTAGGTCCCTAGAGGGATTTCTATGTCCCTAGAGGGATAGATTTCTATGTCCCTAGAGGGATTTCTATGTCGCTAGAGGGATTTCTATGTCCCTAGAGGGATTTCTATGTCCCTAGAGCGATTTCTATGTCCCTAGAGGGATAGATTTCTATGTCCCTAGAGGGATTTCTATGTCCCTATAGGGATTTCTATGTCCCTAGAGGGATTTCTATGTCCCTAGAGGGATTTCTATGTCGCTAGAGGGATTTCTATGTCGCTAGAGGGATTTCTAGGTCCCTAGAGGGATTTCTAGGTCCCTAGAGAGAGAGATTTCTATGTCCCTAGAGGGATTTCTAGGTCCCTAGAGAGAGAGATTTCTATGTCCCTAGAGGGATTTCTAGGTCCCTAGAGGGATTTCTAGGTCCCTAGAGGGATTTCTAGGTCCCTAGAGGGATAGATTTCTATGTCCCTAGAGGGATTTCTATGTCCCTAGAGAGATTTCTAGGTCCCTAGAGCGATTTCTATGTCCCTAGAGGGATTTCTAGGTCCCTAGAGGGATAGATTTCTATGTCGCTAGAGGGATTTCTAGGTCCCTAGAGGGATTTCTAGGTCCCTAGAGAGAGAGATTTCTATGTCCCTAGAGGGATTTCTAGGTCCCTAGAGAGAGAGATTTCTATGTCCCTAGAGGGATTTCTAGGTCCCTAGAGGGATTTCTAGGTCCCTAGAGGGATTTCTAGGTCCCTAGAGGGATAGATTTCTATGTCCCTAGAGGGATTTCTATGTCCCTAGAGGGATTTCTATGTCCCTAGAGGGATTTCTAGGTCCCTAGAGGGATTTCTATGTCCCTAGAGGGATAGATTTATATGTCCCTAGAGGGATTTCTATGTCCATAGAGGGATTTCTATGTCCCTAGAGGGATTTCTAGGTCCCTAGAGGGATAGATTTCTAGGTCCCTAGAGGGATTTCAATGTCCCTAGAGGGATTTCTAGGTCCCTAGAGGGATAGATTTCTAGGTCCCTAGAGGGATTTCAATGTCCCTAGAGGGATTTCTAGGTCCCTAGAGGGATTTCAATGTCCCTAGAGGGATTTCTAGGTCCCTAGAGGGATAGATTTCTAGGTCCCTAGAGGGATTTCTATGTCCCTAGAGGGATTTCTAGGTCCCTAGAGGGATAGATTTCTAGGTCCCTAGAGGGATTTCTATGTCCCTAGAGGGATTTCTATGTCCCTAGAGGGATATATTTCTATGTCCCTAGAGGGATTTCTATGTCCCTAGAGGGATTTCTAGGTCCCTAGAGAGAGAGATTTCTATGTCCCTAGAGGGATTTCTAGGTCCCTAGAGGGATTTCTAGGTCCCTAGAGGGATTTCTAGGTCCCTAGAAGGATTTCTAGGTCCCTAGAGGGATTTCTAGGTCCCTAGAGGGATTTCTAGGTCCCTAGAGGGATTTCTAGGTCCCTAGAGGGATAGATTTCTATGTCCCTAGAGGGATTTCTATGTCCCTAGAGAGATTTCTATGTCCCTAGAGAGATTTCTAGGTCCCTAGAGGGATTTCAATGTCCCTAGAGGGATTTCTAGGTCCCTAGAGGGATAGATTTCAATGTCCCTAGAGGGATTTCTAGGTCCCTAGAGGGATTTCTATGTCCCTAGAGGGATAGATTTCTATGTCCCTAGAGGGATTTCTATGTCGCTAGAGGGATTTCTATGTCCCTAGAGGGATTTCTATGTCCCTAGAGCGATTTCTATGTCCCTAGAGGGATAGATTTCTATGTCCCTAGAGGGATTTCTATGTCCCTATAGGGATTTCTATGTCCCTAGAGGGATTTCTAGGTCCCTAGAGGGATTTCTATGTCGCTAGAGGGATTTCTATGTCGCTAGAGGGATTTCTAGGTCCCTAGAGGGATTTCTAGGTCCCTAGAGAGAGAGATTTCTATGTCCCTAGAGGGATTTCTAGGTCCCTAGAGAGAGAGATTTCTATGTCCCTAGAGGGATTTCTAGGTCCCTAGAGGGATTTCTAGGTCCCTAGAGGGATTTCTAGGTCCCTAGAGGGATAGATTTCTATGTCCCTAGAGGGATTTCTATGTCCCTAGAGAGATTTCTAGGTCCCTAGAGCGATTTCTATGTCCCTAGAGGGATTTCTAGGTCCCTAGAGGGATAGATTTCTATGTCGCTAGAGGGATTTCTAGGTCCCTAGAGGGATTTCTAGGTCCCTAGAGAGAGAGATTTCTATGTCCCTAGAGGGATTTCTAGGTCCCTAGAGAGAGAGATTTCTATGTCCCTAGAGGGATTTCTAGGTCCCTAGAGGGATTTCTAGGTCCCTAGAGGGATTTCTAGGTCCCTAGAGGGATAGATTTCTATGTCCCTAGAGGGATTTCTATGTCCCTAGAGAGATTTCTAGGTCCCTAGAGGGATTTCTATGTCCCTAGAGGGATTTCTAGGTCCCTAGAGGGATTTCTAGGTCCCTAGAGGGATTTCAATGTCCCTAGAGGGATTTCTAGGTCCCTAGAGGGATTTCTAGGTCCCTAGAGGGATTTCTATGTCCCTAGAGGGATAGATTTCTATGTCCCTAGAGGGATTTCTATGTCCCTAGAGGGATTTCTATGTCCCTAGAGGGATTTCTAGGTCCCTAGAGGGATTTCTATGTCCCTAGAGGGATAGATTTATATGTCCCTAGAGGGATTTCTATGTCCATAGAGGGATTTCTATGTCCCTAGAGGGATTTCTAGGTCCCTAGAGGGATAGATTTCTATGTCCCTAGAGGGATTTCTATGTCGCTAGAGGGATTTCTATGTCGCTAGAGGGATTTCTAGGTCCCTAGAGGGATAGATTTCTAGGTCCCTAGAGGGATTTCAATGTCCCTAGAGGGATTTCTAGGTCCCTAGAGGGATAGATTTCTAGGTCCCTAGAGGGATTTCAATGTCCCTAGAGGGATTTCTAGGTCCCTAGAGGGATTTCAATGTCCCTAGAGGGATTTCTAGGTCCCTAGAGGGATAGATTTCTAGGTCCCTAGAGGGATTTCTATGTCCCTAGAGGGATTTCTAGGTCCCTAGAGGGATAGATTTCTAGGTCCCTAGAGGGATTTCTATGTCCCTAGAGGGATTTCTATGTCCCTAGAGGGATTTCTATGTCCCTAGAGGGATAGATTTCTATTTCCCTAGAGAGATTTCTAGGTCCCTAGAGGGATTTCAATGTCCCTAGAGGGATTTCTAGGTCCCTAGAGGGATAGATTTCAATGTCCCTAGAGGGATTTCTAGGTCCCTAGAGGGATTTCTATGTCCCTAGAGGGATAGATTTCTATGTCCCTAGAGGGATTTCTATGTCGCTAGAGGGATTTCTATGTCCCTAGAGGGATTTCTATGTCCCTAGAGCGATTTCTATGTCCCTAGAGGGATAGATTTCTATGTCCCTAGAGGGATTTCTATGTCCCTATAGGGATTTCTATGTCCCTAGAGGGATTTCTATGTCCCTAGAGGGATTTCTATGTCGCTATAGGGATTTCTATGTCGCTAGAGGGATTTCTAGGTCCCTAGAGGGATTTCTAGGTCCTTAGAGAGAGAGATTTCTATGTCCCTAGAGGGATTTCTAGGTCCCTAGAGAGAGAGATTTCTATGTCCCTAGAGGGATTTCTAGGTCCCTAGAGGGATTTCTAGGTCCCTAGAGGGATTTCTAGGTCCCTAGAGGGATAGATTTCTATGTCCCTAGAGGGATTTCTATGTCCCTAGAGAGATTTCTAGGTCCCTAGAGCGATTTCTATGTCCCTAGAGGGATTTCTAGGTCCCTAGAGGGATAGATTTCTATGTCGCTAGAGGGATTTCTAGGTCCCTAGAGGGATTTCTAGGTCCCTAGAGAGAGAGATTTCTATGTCCCTAGAGGGATTTCTAGGTCCCTAGAGAGAGAGATTTCTATGTCCCTAGAGGGATTTCTAGGTCCCTAGAGGGATTTCTAGGTCCCTAGAGGGATTTCTAGGTCCCTAGAGGGATAGATTTCTATGTCCCTAGAGGGATTTCTATGTCCCTAGAGAGATTTCTAGGTCCCTAGAGGGATTTCTATGTCCCTAGAGGGATTTCTAGGTCCCTAGAGGGATTTCTAGGTCCCTAGAGGGATTTCAATGTCCCTAGAGGGATTTCTAGGTCCCTAGAGGGATTTCTAGGTCCCTAGAGGGATTTCTATGTCCCTAGAGGGATAGATTTCTATGTCCCTAGAGGGATTTCTATGTCCCTAGAGGGATTTCTATGTCCCTAGAGGGATTTCTAGGTCCCTAGAGGGATTTCTATGTCCCTAGAGGGATAGATTTATATGTCCCTAGAGGGATTTCTATGTCCATAGAGGGATTTCTATGTCCCTAGAGGGATTTCTAGGTCCCTAGAGGGATAGATTTCTATGTCCCTAGAGGGATTTCTATGTCGCTAGAGGGATTTCTATGTCGCTAGAGGGATTTCTAGGTCCCTAGAGGGATAGATTTCTAGGTCCCTAGAGGGATTTCAATGTCCCTAGAGGGATTTCTAGGTCCCTAGAGGGATAGATTTCTAGGTCCCTAGAGGGATTTCAATGTCCCTAGAGGGATTTCTAGGTCCCTAGAGGGATTTCAATGTCCCTAGAGGGATTTCTAGGTCCCTAGAGGGATAGATTTCTAGGTCCCTAGAGGGATTTCTATGTCCCTAGAGGGATTTCTAGGTCCCTAGAGGGATAGATTTCTAGGTCCCTAGAGGGATTTCTATGTCCCTAGAGGGATTTCTATGTCCCTAGAGGGATTTCTATGTCCCTAGAGGGATTTCTATGTCCCTAGAGGGATAGATTTCTATTTCCCTAGAGGGATTTCTATGTCCCTAGAGGGATTTCTAGGTCCCTAGAGAGAGAGATTTCTATGTCCCTAGAGGGATTTCTAGGTCCCTAGAGGGATTTCTAGGTCCCTAGAGGGATTTCTAGGTCCCTAGAAGGATTTCTAGGTCCCTAGAGGGATTTCTAGGTCCCTAGAGGGATTTCTAGGTCCCTAGAGGGATAGATTTCTATGTCCCTAGAGGGATTTCTATGTCCCTAGAGAGATTTCTATGTCCCTAGAGAGATTTCTAGGTCCCTAGAGGGATTTCAATGTCCCTAGAGGGATTTCTAGGTCCCTAGAGGGATAGATTTCAATGTCCCTAGAGAGATTTCTAGGTCCCTAGAGGGATTTCTATGTCCCTAGAGGGATAGATTTCTATGTCCCTAGAGGGATTTCTATGTCGCTAGTGGGATTTCTATGTCCCTAGAGGGATTTCTAGGTCCCTAGAGGGATTTCTAGGTCCCTAGAGGGATAGATTTCTATGTCCCTAGAGGGATTTCTATGTCACTAGAGAGATTTCTAGGTCCCTAGAGGGATTTCAATGTCCCTAGAGGGATTTCTAGGTCCCTAGAGGGATAGATTTCTAGGTCCCTAGAGGGATTTCTATGTCCCTAGAGGGATTTCAATGTCCCTAGAGGGATTTCTATGTCCCTAGAGGGATTTCTATGTCCCTAGAGGGATAGATTTCTATGTCCCTAGAGGGATTTCTATGTCCCTATAGGGATTTCTATGTCCCTAGAGGGATTTCTATGTCCCTAGATGGATTTCTATGTCGCTAGAGGGATTTCTATGTCGCTAGAGGGATTTCTAGGTCCCTAGAGGGATTTCTAGGTCCCTAGAGAGAGAGATTTCTATGTCCCTAGAGGGATTTTTAGGTCCCTAGAGGGATTTCTAGGTCCCTAGAGGGATTTCTAGGTCCCTAGAGGGATAGATTTCTATGTCCCTAGAGGGATTTCTATGTCCCTAGAGAGATTTCTAGGTCCCTAGAGGGATTTCTATGTCCCTAGAGGGATTTCTAGGTCCCTAGAGGGATTTCTAGGTCCCTAGAGGGATTTCAATGTCCCTAGAGGGATTTCTAGGTCCCTAGAGGGATTTCTATGTCCCTAGAGAGATTTCTATGTCCCTAGAGAGATTTCTAGGTCCCTAGAGGGATTTCAATGTCCCTAGAGGGATTTCTAGGTCCCTAGAGGGATAGATTTCAATGTCCCTAGAGGGATTTCTAGGTCCCTAGAGGGATTTCTATGTCCCTAGAGGGATAGATTTCTATGTCCCTAGAGGGATTTCTATGTCGCTAGAGGGATTTCTATGTCCCTAGAGGGATTTCTAGGTCCCTAGAGGGATTTCTAGGTCCCTAGAGGGATAGATTTCTATGTCCCTAGAGGGATTTATATGTCACTAGAGAGATTTCTAGGTCCCTAGAGGGATTTCTAGGTCCCTAGAGGGATAGATTTCTAGGTCCCTAGAGGGATTTCTATGTCCCTAGAGGGATTTCTAGGTCCCTAGAGAGAGAGATTTCTATGTCCCTAGAGGGATTTCTAGGTCCCTAGAGGGATTTCTAGGTCCCTAGAGGGATTTCTAGGTCCCTAGAGGGATAGATTTCTATGTCCCTAGAGGGATTTCTATGTCCCTAGAGAGATTTCTAGGTCCCTAGAGGGATTTCTAGGTCCCTAGATTGATTTCTAGGTCCCTAGAGAGAGAGATTTCTATGTCCCTAGAGGGATTTCTAGGTCCCTAGAGGGATTTCTAGGTCCCTAGAGGGATTTCTAGGTCCCTAGAGGGATTTCTAGGTCCCTAGAGGGATTTCTAGGTCCCTAGAGGGATAGATTTCTATGTCCCTAGAGGGATTTCTATGTCCCTAGAGAGATTTCTATGTCCCTAGAGAGATTTCTAGGTCCCTAGAGGGATTTCAATGTCCCTAGAGGGATTTCTAGGTCCCTAGAGGGATAGATTTCAATGTCCCTAGAGGGATTTCTAGGTCCCTAGAAGGATAGATTTCAATGTCCCTAGAGGGATTTCTAGGTCCCTAGAGGGATTTCTATGTCCCTAGAGGGATAGATTTCTATGTCCCTAGAGGGATTTCTATGTCGCTAGAGGGATTTCTATGTCCCTAGAGGGATTTCTAGGTCCCTAGAGGGATTTCTAGGTCCCTAGAGGGATAGATTTCTATGTCCCTAGAGGGATTTCTATGTCACTAGAGAGATTTCTAGGTCCCTAGAGGGATTTCAATGTCCCTAGAGGGATTTCTAGGTCCCTAGAGGGATAGATTTCTAAGTCCCTAGAGGGATTTCTATGCCCCTAGAGGGATTTCAATGTCCCTAGAGGGATTTCTATGTCCCTAGAGGGATTTCTATGTCCCTAGAGGGATAGATTTCTATGTCGCTAGAGGGATTTCTATGTCCCTATAGGGATTTCTATGTCCCTAGAGAGAGAGATTTCTATGTCCCTAGAGGGATTTTTAGGTCCCTAGAGGGATTTCTAGGTCCCTAGAGGGATTTCTATGTCGCTAGAGGGATTTCTAGGTCCCTAGAGGGATTTCTAGGTCCCTAGAGGGATTTCTATGTCCCTAGAGGGATTTCTATGTCCCTAGAGGGATTTCTAGGTCCCTAGAGGGATTTCTAGGTCCCTAGAGGGATTTCAATGTCCCTAGAGGGATTTCTAGGTCCCTAGAGGGATTTCTATGTCCCTAGAGAGATTTCTATGTCCCTAGAGAGATTTCTAGGTCCCTAGAGGGATTTCAATGTCCCTAGAGGGATTTCTAGGTCCCTAGAGGGATAGATTTCAATGTCCCTAGAGGGATTTCTAGGTCCCTAGAGGGATTTCTATGTCCCTAGAGGGATAGATTTCTATGTCCCTAGAGGGATTTCTATGTCGCTAGAGGGATTTCTATGTCCCTAGAGGGATTTCTAGGTCCCTAGAGGGATTTCTAGGTCCCTAGAGGGATAGATTTCTATGTCCCTAGAGGGATTTATATGTCACTAGAGAGATTTCTAGGTCCCTAGAGGGATTTCTAGGTCCCTAGAGGGATAGATTTCTAGGTCCCTAGAGGGATTTCTATGTCCCTAGAGGGATTTCTAGGTCCCTAGAGAGAGAGATTTCTATGTCCCTAGAGGGATTTCTAGGTCCCTAGAGGGATTTCTAGGTCCCTAGAGGGATTTCTAGGTCCCTAGAGGGATAGATTTCTATGTCCCTAGAGGGATTTCTATGTCCCTAGAGAGATTTCTAGGTCCCTAGAGGGATTTCTAGGTCCCTAGATTGATTTCTAGGTCCCTAGAGAGAGAGATTTCTATGTCCCTAGAGGGATTTCTAGGTCCCTAGAGGGATTTCTAGGTCCCTAGAGGGATTTCTAGGTCCCTAGAGGGATTTCTAGGTCCCTAGAGGGATTTCTAGGTCCCTAGAGGGATAGATTTCTATGTCCCTAGAGGGATTTCTATGTCCCTAGAGAGATTTCTATGTCCCTAGAGAGATTTCTAGGTCCCTAGAGGGATTTCAATGTCCCTAGAGGGATTTCTAGGTCCCTAGAGGGATAGATTTCAATGTCCCTAGAGGGATTTCTAGGTCCCTAGAAGGATAGATTTCAATGTCCCTAGAGGGATTTCTAGGTCCCTAGAGGGATTTCTATGTCCCTAGAGGGATAGATTTCTATGTCCCTAGAGGGATTTCTATGTCGCTAGAGGGATTTCTATGTCCCTAGAGGGATTTCTAGGTCCCTAGAGGGATTTCTAGGTCCCTAGAGGGATAGATTTCTATGTCCCTAGAGGGATTTCTATGTCACTAGAGAGATTTCTAGGTCCCTAGAGGGATTTCAATGTCCCTAGAGGGATTTCTAGGTCCCTAGAGGGATAGATTTCTAAGTCCCTAGAGGGATTTCTATGCCCCTAGAGGGATTTCAATGTCCCTAGAGGGATTTCTATGTCCCTAGAGGGATTTCTATGTCCCTAGAGGGATAGATTTCTATGTCCCTAGAGGGATTTCTATGTCCCTATAGGGATTTCTATGTCCCTAGAGGGATTTCTATGTCCCTAGAGGGATTTCTATGTCGCTAGAGGGATTTCTATGTCGCTAGAGGGATTTCTAGGTCCCTAGAGGGATTTCTAGGTCCCTAGAGAGAGAGATTTCTATGTCCCTAGAGGGATTTCTAGGTCCCTAGAGAGAGAGATTTCTATGTCCCTAGAGGGATTTCAATGTCCCTAGAGGGATTTCTATGTCCCTAGAGGGATTTCTAGGTCCCTAGAGAGAGAGATTTCTATGTCCCTAGAGGGATTTCTAGGTCCCTAGAGGGATTTCTAGGTCCCTAGAGGGATTTCTAGGTCCCTAGAGGGATAGATTTCTATGTCCCTAGAGGGATTTCTATGTCCCTAGAGAGATTTCTAGGTCCCTAGAGGGATTTCTATGTCCCTAGAGGGATTTCTAGGTCCCTAGAGGGATTTCTAGGTCCCTAGAGGGATTTCAATGTCCCTAGAGGGATTTCTAGGTCCCTAGAGGGATTTCTAGGTCCCTAGAGGGATTTCTATGTCCCTAGAGGGATAGATTTCTATGTCCCTAGAGGGATTTCTATGTCCCTAGAGGGATTTCTATGTCCCTAGAGGGATTTCTAGGTCCCTAGAGGGATTTCTATGTCCCTAGAGGGATTTCTATGTCCCTAGAGGGATAGATTTCTATGTCCCTAGAGGGATTTCTATGTCCCTATAGGGATTTCTATGTCCCTAGAGGGATTTCTATGTCCCTAGAGGGATTTCTATGTCGCTAGAGGGATTTCTATGTCGCTAGAGGGATTTCTAGGTCCCTAGAGGGATTTCTAGGTCCCTAGAGAGAGAGATTTCTATGTCCCTAGAGGGATTTCTAGGTCCCTAGAGGGATTTCTAGGTCCCTAGAGGGATTTCTAGGTCCCTAGAGGGATAGATTTCTATGTCCCTAGAGGGATTTCTATGTCCCTAGAGAGATTTCTAGGTCCCTAGAGGGATTTCTATGTCCCTAGAGGGATTTCTAGGTCCCTAGAGGGATTTCTAGGTCCCTAGAGGGATTTCAATGTCCCTAGAGGGATTTCTAGGTCCCTAGAGGGATTTCTAGGTCCCTAGAGGGATTTCTATGTCCCTAGAGGGATAGATTTCTATGTCCCTAGAGGGATTTCTATGTCGCTAGAGGGATTTCTATGTCCCTAGAGGGATTTCTAGGTCCCTAGAGGGATTTCTAGGTCCCTAGAGGGATAGATTTCTATGTCCCTAGAGGGATTTCTATGTCACTAGAGAGATTTCTAGGTCCCTAGAGGGATTTCAATGTCCCTAGAGGGATTTCTAGGTCCCTAGAGGGATAGATTTCTAGGTCCCTAGAGGGATTTCTATGTCCCTAGAGGGATTTCTAGGTCCCTAGAGAGAGAGATTTCTATGTCCCTAGAGGGATTTCTAGGTCCCTAGAGGGATTTCTAGGTCCCTAGAGGGATTTCTAGGTCCCTAGAGGGATAGATTTCTATGTCCCTAGAGGGATTTCTATGTCCCTAGAGAGATTTCTAGGTCCCTAGAGGGATTTCTAGGTCCCTAGATTGATTTCTAGGTCCCTAGAGAGAGAGATTTCTATGTCCCTAGAAGGAATTTCTAGGTCCCTAGAGGGATTTCTAGGTCCCTAGAGGGATTTCTAGGTCCCTAGAGGGATTTCTAGGTCCCTAGAGGGATAGATTTCTATGTCCCTAGAGGGATTTCTATGTCCCTAGAGAGATTTCTATGTCCCTAGAGAGATTTCTAGGTCCCTAGAGGGATTTCAATGTCCCTAGAGGGATTTCTAGGTCCCTAGAGGGATAGATTTCAATGTCCCTAGAGGGATTTCTAGGTCCCTAGAGGGATAGATTTCAATGTCCCTAGAGGGATTTCTAGGTCCCTAGAGGGATTTCTATGTCCCTAGAGGGATAGATTTCTATGTCCCTAGAGGGATTTCTATGTCGCTAGAGGGATTTCTATGTCCCTAGAGGGATTTCTAGGTCCCTAGAGGGATTTCTAGGTCCCTAGAGAGAGAGATTTCTATGTCCCTAGAGGGATTTCTAGGTCCCTAGAGGGATTTCTATGTCCCTAGAGGGATTTCTAGGTCCCTAGAGGGATTTCTAGGTCCCTAGAGGGATAGATTTCTATGTCCCTAGAGGGATTTCTATGTCACTAGAGAGATTTCTAGGTCCCTAGAGGGATTTCAATGTCCCTAGAGGGATTTCTAGGTCCCTAGAGGGATAGATTTCTATGTCGCTAGAGGGATTTCTAGGTCCCTAGAGGGATTTCTAGGTCCCTAGAGAGAGAGATTTCTATGTCCCTAGAGGGATTTCTAGGTCCCTAGAGAGAGAGATTTCTATGTCCCTAGAGGGATTTCTATGTCCCTAGAGGGATTTCTAGGTCCCTAGAGGGATTTCTAGGTCCCTAGAGGGATAGATTTCTATGTCCCTAGAGGGATTTCTATGTCACTAGAGAGATTTCTAGGTCCCTAGAGGGATTTCAATGTCCCTAGAGGGATTTCTATGTCCCTAGAGGGATAGATTTCTATGTCCCTAGAGGGATTTCTATGTCCCTAGAGGGATTTCTAGGTCCCTAGAGGGATTTCTATGTCCCTAGAGGGATAGATTTATATGTCCCTAGAGGGATTTCTATGTCCATAGAGGGATTTCTAGGTCCCTAGAGGGATAGATTTCTATGTCGCTAGAGGGATTTCTAGGTCCCTAGAGAGAGAGATTTCTATGTCCCTAGAGGGATTTCTAGGTCCCTAGAGAGAGAGATTTCTATGTCCCTAGAGGGATTTCTAGGTCCCTAAAGGGATTTCTAGGTCCCTAGAGGGATAGATTTCTATGTCCCTAGTGGGATTTCTATGTCCCTAGAGAGATTTCTAGGTCCCTAGAGGGATTTCTATGTCCCTAGAGGGATTTCTAGGTCCCTAGAGGGATTTCAATGTCCCTAGAGGGATTTCTAGGTCCCTAGAGGGATTTCTAGGTCCCTAGAGGGATTTCTATGTCCCTAGAGGGATAGATTTCTATGTCCCTAGAGGGATTTCTATGTCCCTAGAGGGATTTCTATGTCCCTAGAGGGATTTCTAGGTCCCTAGAGGGATTTCCAGGTCCCTAGAGGGATAGATTTCAATGTCCCTAGAGGGATTTCTAGGTCCCTAGAGGGATTTCTATGTCCCTAGAGGGATAGATTTCTATGTCCCTAGAGGGATTTCTATGTCGCTAGAGGGATTTCTATGTCCCTAGAGGGATTTCTAGGTCCCTAGAGGGATAGATTTCTATGTCCCTAGAGGGATTTCTATGTCACTAGAGAGATTTCTAGGTCCCTAGAGGGATTTCAATGTCCCTAGAGGGATTTCTAGGTCCCTAGAGGGATAGATTTCTAGGTCCCTAGAGGGATTTCTATGTCCCTAGAGGGATTTCAATGTCCCTAGAGGGATTTCTATGTCCCTAGAGGGATTTCTATGTCCCTAGAGGGATAGATTTCTATTTCCCTAGAGGGATTTCTATGTCCCTATAGGGATTTCTATGTCCCTAGAGGGATTTCTATGTCCCTAGAGGGATTTCTATGTCGCTAGAGGGATTTCTATGTCGCTAGAGGGATTTCTAGGTCCCTAGAGGGATTTCTAGGTCCCTAGAGAGAGAGATTTCTATGTCCCTAGAGGGATTTCTAGGTCCCTAGAGAGAGAGATTTCTATGTCCCTAGAGGGATTTCTAGGTCCCTAGAGGGATTTCTAGGTCCCTAGAGGGATAGATTTCTATGTCCCTAGAGGGATTTCTATGTCCCTAGAGAGATTTCTAGGTCCCTAGAGGGATTTCTATGTCCCTAGAGGGATTTCTAGGTCCCTAGAGGGATTTCTAGGTCCCTAGAGGGATTTCAATGTCCCTAGAGGGATTTCTAGGTCCCTAGAGGGATTTCTATGTCCCTAGAGGGATAGATTTCTATGTCCCTAGAGGGATTCCTATGTCCCTAGAGGGATTTCTATGTCCCTAGAGGGATTTCTAGGTCCCTAGAGGGATTTCTATGTCCCTAGAGGGATAGATTTATATGTCCCTAGAGGGATTTCTATGTCCATAGAGGGATTTCTATGTCCCTAGAGGGATTTCTAGGTCCCTAGAGGGATAGATTTCTATGTCCCTAGAGGGATTTCTAGGTCCCTAGAGGGATTTCTATGTCCCTAGAGCGATAGATTTCTATGTCCCTAGAGGGATTTCTATGTCGCTAGAGGGATTTCTATGTCGCTAGAGGGATTTCTAGGTCCCTAGAGGGATAGATTTCTAGGTCCCTAGAGGGATTTCAATGTCCCTAGAGGGATTTCTAGGTCCCTAGAGGGATTTCAATGTCCCTAGAGGGATTTCTAGGTCCCTAGAGGGATAGATTTCTAGGTCCCTAGAGGGATTTCTATGTCCCTAGAGGGATTTCTATGTCCCTAGAGGGATTTCTATGTCCCTAGAGGGATTTCTATGTCCCTAGAGGGATAGATTTCTATGTCCCTAGAGGGATTTCTAGGTCCCTAGAGAGAGAGATTTCTATGTCTCTAGAGGGATTTCTAGGTCCCTAGAGGGATTTCTAGGTCCCTAGAGGGATTTCTAGGTCCCGAGAGGGATTTCTAGGTCCCTAGAGGGATTTCTAGGTCCCTAGAGGGATTTCTAGGTCCCTAGAGGGATAGATTTCTATGTCCCTAGAGGGATTTCTATGTCCCTAGAGAGATTTCTATGTCCCTAGAGAGATTTCTAGGTCCCTAGAGGGATTTCAATGTCCCTAGAGGGATTTCTAGGTCCCTAGAGGGATAGATTTCAATGTCCCTAGAGGGATTTCTAGGTCCCTAGAGGGATTTCTATGTCCCTAGAGGGATAGATTTCTATGTCCCTAGAGGGATTTCTATGTCGCTAGGGGGATTTCTATGTCCCTAGAGGGATTTCTAGGTCCCTAGAGGGATTTCTAGGTCCCTAGAGGGATAGATTTCTATGTCCCTAGAGGGATTTCTATGTCACTAGAGAGATTTCTAGGTCCCTAGAGGGATTTCAATATCCCTAGAGGGATTTCTAGGTCCCTAGAGGGATAGATTTCTAGGTCCCTAGAGGGATTTCTATGTCCCTAGAGGGATTTCTAGGTCCCTAGAGAGAGAGATTTCTATGTCCCTAGAGGGATTTCTAGGTCCCTAGAGGGATTTCTAGGTCCCTAGAGGGATTTCTAGGTCCCTAGAGGGATTTCTAGGTCCCTAGAGGGATAGATTTCTATGTCCCTAGAGGGATTTCTAGGTCCCTAGATTGATTTCTAGGTCCCTAGAGAGAGAGATTTCTATGTCCCTAGAGGGATTTCTAGGTCCCTAGAGGGATTTCTAGGTCCCTAGAGGGATTTCTAGGTCCCTAGAGGGATTTCTAGGTCCCTAGAGGGATTTCTAGGTCCCTAGAGGGATTTCTATGTCCCTAGAGGGATAGATTTCTATGTCCCTAGAGGGATTTCTATGTCCCTATAGGGATTTCTATGTCCCTAGAGGGATTTCTATGTCCCTAGAGGGATTTCTATGTCGCTAGAGGGATTTCTATGTCGCTAGAGGGATTTCTAGGTCCCTAGAGGGATTTCTAGGTCCCTAGAGAGAGAGATTTCTATGTCCCTAGAGGGATTTCTAGGTCCCTAGAGAGAGAGATTTCTATGTCCCTAGAGGGATTTCTAGGTCCCTAGAGGGATTTCTAGGTCCCTAGAGGGATTTCTAGGTCCCTAGAGGGATAGATTTCTATGTCCCTAGAGGGATTTCTATGTCACTAGAGAGATTTCTAGGTCCCTAGAGGGATTTCAATGTCCCTAGAGGGATTTCTAGGTCCCTAGAGGGATAGATTTCTAGGTCCCTAGAGGGATTTCTATGTCCCTAGAGGGATTTCAATGTCCCTAGAGGGATTTCTATGTCCCTAGAGGGATATCTATGTCCCTAGAGGGATAGATTTCTATGTCCCTAGAGGGATTTCTATGTCCCTATAGGGATTTCTATGTCCCTAGAGGGATTTCTATGTCCCTAGAGGGATTTCTATGTCGCTAGAGGGATTTCTATGTCGCTAGAGGGATTTCTAGGTCCCTAGAGGGATTTCTAAGTCCCTAGAGAGAGAGATTTCTATGTCCCTAGAGGGATTTCTAGGTCCCTAGAGAGAGAGATTTCTATGTCCCTAGAGGGATTTCTAGGTCCCTAGAGGGATTTCTAGGTCCCTAGAGGGATTTCTAGGTCCCTAGAGGGATAGATTTCTATGTCCCTAGAGGGATTTCTATGTCCCTAGAGAGATTTCTAGGTCCCTAGAGGGATTTCTATGTCCCTAGAGGGATTTCTAGGTCCCTAGAGGGATTTCTAGGTCCCTAGAGGGATTTCTAGGTCCCTAGAGGGATTTCAATGTCCCTAGAGGGATTTCTAGGTCCCTAGAGGGATTTCTAGGTCCCTAGAGGGATTTCTATATCCCTAGAGGGATAGATTTCTATGTCCCTAGAGGGATTTCTATGTCCCTAGAGGGATTTCTATGTCCCTAGAGGGATAGATTTCTATGTCCCTAGAGGGATTTCTATGTCCCTAGAGGGATTTCTATGTCCCTAGAGGGATTTCTAGGTCCCTAGAGGGATTTCTATGTCCCTAGAGGGATTTCTATGTCCCTAGAGGGATAGATTTATATGTCCCTAGAGGGATTTCTATGTCCATAGAGGGATTTCTATGTCCCTAGAGGGATTTCTAGGTCCCTAGAGGGATAGATTTCTATGTCCCTAGAGGGATTTCTAGGTCCCTAGAGGGATTTCTAGGTCCCTAGAGAGAGAGATTTCTATGTCCCTAGAGGGATTTCTAGGTCCCTAGAGAGAGAGATTTCTATGTCCCTAGAGGGATTTCTAGGTCCCTAGAGGGATTTCTAGGTCCCTAGAGGGATTTCTAGGTCCCTAGAGGGATAGATTTCTATGTCCCTAGAGGGATTTCTATGTCCCTAGAGAGATTTCTAGGTCCCTAGAGGGATTTCTATGTCCCTAGAGGGATTTCTAGGTCCCTAGAGGGATTTCTAGATCCCTAGAGGGATTTCAATGTCCCTAGAGGGATTTCTAGGTCCCTAGAGGGATTTCTAGGTCCCTAGAGGGATTTCTATGTCCCTAGAGGAATAGATTTCTATGTCCCTAGAGGGATTTCTATGTCCCTAGAGGGATTTCTATGTCCCTAGAGGGATTTCTAGGTCCCTAGAGGGATTTCTATGTCCCTAGAGGGATAGATTTATATGTCCCTAGAGGGATTTCTATGTCCATAGAGGGATTTCTATGTCCCTAGAGGGATTTCTAGGTCCCTAGAGGGATAGATTTCTATGTCCCTAGAGGGATTTCTAGGTCCCTAGAGGGATTTCTATGTCCCTAGAGCGATAGATTTCTATGTCCCTAGAGGGATTTCTATGTCGCTAGAGGGATTTCTATGTCGCTAGAGGGATTTCTAGGTCCCTAGAGGGATAGATTTCTAGGTCCCTAGAGGGATTTCAATGTCCCTAGAGGGATTTCTAGGTCCCTAGAGGGATAGATTTCTAGGTCCCTAGAGGGATTTCAATGTCCCTAGAGGGATTTCTAGGTCCCTAGAGGGATTTCAATGTCCCTAGAGGGATTTCTAGGTCCCTAGAGGGATTTCAATGTCCCTAGAGGGATTTCTAGGTCCCTAGAGGGAGAGATTTCTATGTCCCTAGAGGGATTTCTAGGTCCCTAGAGGGATTTCTAGGTCCCTAGAGGGATTTCTAGGTCCCTAGAGGGATAGATTTCTATGTCCCTAGAGGGATTTCTATGTCCCTAGAGAGATTTCTAGGTCCCTAGAGGGATTTCTAGGTCCCTAGATTGATTTCTAGGTCCCTAGAGAGAGAGATTTCTATGTCCCTAGAGGGATTTCTAGGTCCCTAGAGGGATTTCTAGGTCCCTAGAGGGATTTCTAGGTCCCTAGAGGGATTTCTAGGTCCCTAGAGGGATTTCTAGGTCCCTAGAGGGATTTCTAGGTCCCTAGAGGGATTTCTAGGTCCCTAGAGGGATAGATTTCTATGTCCCTAGAGGGATTTCTATGTCCCTAGAGAGATTTCTCTGTCCCTAGAGAGATTTCTAGGTCCCTAGAGGGATTTCAATGTCCCTAGAGGGATTTCTAGGTCCCTAGAGGGATAGATTTCTATGTCCCTAGAGGGATTTCTAGGTCCCTAGAGGGATTTCTAGGTCCCTAGAGGGATAGATTTCTATGTCCCTAGAGGGATTTCTATGTCACTAGAGAGATTTCTAGGTCCCTAGAGGGATTTCAATGTCCCTAGAGGGATTTCTAGGTCCCTAGAGGGATAGATTTCTATGTCGCTAGAGGGATTTCTAGGTCCCTAGAGGGATTTCTAGGTCCCTAGAGAGAGAGATTTCTATGTCCCTAGAGGGATTTCTAGGTCCCTAGTGCGATTTCTAGGTCCCTAGAGAGAGAGATTTCTATGTCCCTAGAGGGATTTCTATGTCCCTAGAGGGATTTCTAGGTCCCTAGAGGGATTTCTAGGTCCCTAGAGGGATAGATTTCTATGTCCCTAGAGGGATTTCTATGTCACTAGAGAGATTTCTAGGTCCCTAGAGGGATTTCAATGTCCCTAGAGGGATTTCTATGTCCCTAGAGGGATTTCTATGTCCCTAGAGGGATAGATTTCTATGTCCCTAGAGGGATTTCTATGTCCCTAGAGGGATTTCTAGGTCCCTAGAGGGATTTCTAGGTCCCTAGAGGGATTTCTAGGTCCCTAGAGGGATTTCTAGGTCCCTAGAGGGATTTCTAGGTCCCTAGAGGGATAGATTTCTATGTCCCTAGAGGGATTTCTATGTCCCTAGAGAGATTTCTCTGTCCCTAGAGAGATTTCTAGGTCCCTAGAGGGATTTCAATGTCCCTAGAGGGATTTCTAGGTCCCTTGAGGGATAGATTTCAATGTCCCTAGAGGGATTTCTAGGTCCCTAGAGGGATTTCTATGTCCCTAGAGGGATAGATTTCTATGTCCCTAGAGGGATTTCTATGTCGCTAGAGGGATTTCTATGTCCCTAGAGGGATTTCTAGGTCCCTAGAGGGATTTCTAGGTCCCTAGAGGGATAGATTTCTATGTCCCTAGAGGGATTTCTATGTCACTAGAGAGATTTCTAGGTCCCTAGAGGGATTTCAATGTCCCTAGAGGGATTTCTAGGTCCCTAGAGGGATAGATTTCTATGTCGCTAGAGGGATTTCTAGGTCCCTAGAGGGATTTCTAGGTCCCTAGAGAGAGAGATTTCTATGTCCCTAGAGGGATTTCTAGGTCCCTAGTGCGATTTCTAGGTCCCTAGAGAGAGAGATTTCTATGTCCCTAGAGGGATTTCTATGTCCCTAGAGGGATTTCTAGGTCCCTAGAGGGATTTCTAGGTCCCTAGAGGGATAGATTTCTATGTCCCTAGAGGGATTTCTATGTCACTAGAGAGATTTCTAGGTCCCTAGAGGGATTTCAATGTCCCTAGAGGGATTTCTATGTCCCTAGAGGGATTTCTATGTCCCTAGAGGGATAGATTTCTATGTCCCTAGAGGGATTTCTATGTCCCTAGAGGGATTTCTAGGTCCCTAGAGGGATTTCTATGTCCCTAGAGGGATAGATTTATATGTCCCTAGAGGGATTTCTATGTCCATAGAGGGATTTCTAT
Organism: Troilus luridus; assembly: GCA_964056705.1. Lineage (NCBI taxonomy): Eukaryota > Metazoa > Arthropoda > Insecta > Hemiptera > Pentatomidae > Troilus > Troilus luridus. The sequence goes on along the minus strand of CAXKTH010000169.1, from coordinate 42,818 downwards.
GTCCCTAGAGGGATTTCTAGGTCCCTAGAGGGATAGATTTCTATGTCGCTAGAGGGATTTCTAGGTCCCTAGAGGGATTTCTAGGTCCCTAGAGAGAGAGATTTCTATGTCCCTAGAGGGATTTCTAGGTCCCTAGAGAGAGAGATTTCTATGTCCCTAGAGGGATTTCTAGGTCCCTAAAGGGATTTCTAGGTCCCTAGAGGGATTTCTAGGTCCCTAGAGGGATAGATTTCTATGTCCCTAGAGGGATTTCTATGTCCCTAGAGAGATTTCTAGGTCCCTAGAGGGATTTCTATGTCCCTAGAGGGATTTCTAGGTCCCTAGAGGGATTTCAATGTCCCTAGAGGGATTTCTAGGTCCCTAGAGGGATTTCTAGGTCCCTAGAGGGATTTCTATGTCCCTAGAGGGATAGATTTCTATGTCCCTAGAGGGATTTCTATGTCCCTAGAGGGATTTCTATGTCCCTAGAGGGATTTCTAGGTCCCTAGAGGGATTTCTAGGTCCCTAGAGGGATAGATTTCTAGGTCCCTAGAGGGATTTCAATGTCCCTAGAGGGATTTCTAGGTCCCTAGAGGGATTTCAATGTCCCTAGAGGGATTTCTAGGTCCCTAGAGGGATAGATTTCTAGGTCCCTAGAGGGATTTCTATGTCCCTAGAGGGATTTCTATGTCCCTAGAGGGATTTCTAGGTCCCTAGAGGGATAGATTTCTAGGTCCCTAGAGGGATTTCTATGTCCCTAGAGGGATTTCTATGTCCCTAGAGGGATTTCTATGTCCCTAGAGGGATAGATTTCTATGTCCCTAGAGGGATTTCTATGTCCCTAGAGGGATTTCTAGGTCCCTAGAGAGAGAGATTTCTATGTCCCTAGAGGGATTTCTAGGTCCCTAGAGGGATTTCTAGGTCCCTAGAGGGATTTCTAGGTCCCTAGAGGGATTTCTAGGTCCCTAGAGGGATTTCTAGGTCCCTAGAGGGATAGATTTCTATGTCCCTAGAGGGATTTCTATGTCCCTAGAGAGATTTCTATGTCCCTAGAGAGATTTCTAGGTCCCTAGAGGGATTTCAATGTCCCTAGAGGGATTTCTAGGTCCCTAGAGGGATAGATTTCAATGTCCCTAGAGGGATTTCTAGGTCCCTAGAGGGATTTCTATGTCCCTAGAGGGATAGATTTCTATGTCCCTAGAGGGATTTCTATGTCGCTAGAGGGATTTCTATGTCCCTAGAGGGATTTCTAGGTCCCTAGAGGGATTTCTAGGTCCCTAGAGGGATAGAGTTCTATGTCCCTAGAGGGATTTCTATGTCACTAGAGAGATTTCTAGGTCCCTAGAGGGATTTCAATGTCCCTAGAGGGATTTCTAGGTCCCTAGAGGGATAGATTTCTAGGTCCCTAGAGGGATTTCTATGTCCCTAGAGGGATTTCTATGTCCCTAGAGGGATTTCTATGTCCCTAGAGGGATTTCTATGTCCCTAGAGGGATAGATTTCTATGTCCCTAGAGGGATTTCTATGTCCCTATAGGGATTTCTATGTCCCTAGAGGGAATTCTATGTCCCTAGAGGGATTTCTATGTCGCTAGAGGGATTTCAATGTCCCTAGAGGGATTTCTAGGTCCCTAGAGGGATTTCTAGGTCCCTAGAGGGATTTCTATGTCCCTAGAGGGATAGATTTCTATGTCCCTAGAGGGATTTCTATGTCCCTAGAGGGATTTCTATGTCCCTAGAGGGATTTCTAGGTCCCTAGAGGGATTTCTATGTCCCTAGAGGGATAGATTTATATGTCCCTAGAGGGATTTCTATGTCCATAGAGATATTTCTATGTCCCTAGAGGGATTTCTAGGTCCCTAGAGGGATAGATTTCTATGTCCCTAGAGGGATTTCTAGGTCCCTAGAGGGATTTCTAGGTCCCTAGAGAGAGAGATTTCTATGTCCCTAGAGGGATTTCTAGGTCCCTAGAGAGAGAGATTTCTATGTCCCTAGAGGGATTTCTAGGTCCCTAGAGGGATTTCTAGGTCCCTAGAGGGATTTCTAGGTCCCTAGAGGGATAGATTTCTATGTCCCTAGAGGGATTTCTATGTCCCTAGAGAGATTTCGAGGTCCCTAGAGGGATTTCTATGTCCCTAGAGGGATTTCTAGGTCCCTAGAGGGATTTCTATGTCCCTAGAGGGATAGATTTATATGTCCCTAGAGGGATTTCTATGTCCATAGAGGGATTTCTATGTCCCTAGAGGGATTTCTAGGTCCCTAGAGGGATAGATTTCTATGTCGCTAGAGGGATTTCTAGGTCCCTAGAGGGATTTCTAGGTCCCTAGAGAGAGAGATTTCTATGTCCCTAGAGGGATTTCTAGGTCCCTAGAGAGAGAGATTTCTATGTCCCTAGAGGGATTTCTAGGTCCCTAAAGGGATTTCTAGGTCCCTAGAGGGATTTCTAGGTCCCTAGAGGGATAGATTTCTATGTCCCTAGAGGGATTTCTATGTCCCTAGAGAGATTTCTAGGTCCCTAGAGGGATTTCTATGTCCCTAGAGGGATTTCTAGGTCCCTAGAGGGATTTCAATGTCCCTAGAGGGATTTCTAGGTCCCTAGAGGGATTTCTAGGTCCCTAGAGGGATTTCTATGTCCCTAGAGGGATAGATTTCTATGTCCCTAGAGGGATTTCTATGTCCCTAGAGGGATTTCTATGTCCCTAGAGGGATTTCTAGGTCCCTAGAGGGATTTCTAGGTCCCTAGAGGGATAGATTTCTAGGTCCCTAGAGGGATTTCAATGTCCCTAGAGGGATTTCTAGGTCCCTAGAGGGATTTCAATGTCCCTAGAGGGATTTCTAGGTCCCTAGAGGGATAGATTTCTAGGTCCCTAGAGGGATTTCTATGTCCCTAGAGGGATTTCTAGGTCCCTAGAGGGATAGATTTCTAGGTCCCTAGAGGGATTTCTATGTCCCTGGAGGGATTTCTATGTCCCTAGAGGGATTTCTATGTCCCTAGAGGGATTTCTATGTCCCTAGAGGGATAGATTTCTATGTCCCTAGAGGGATTTCTATGTCCCTAGAGGGATTTCTAGGTCCCTAGAGAGAGAGATTTCTATGTCCCTAGAGGGATTTCTAGGTCCCTAGAGGGATTTCTAGGTCCCTAGAGGGATTTCTAGGTCCCTAGAGGGATTTCTAGGTCCCTAGAGGGATAGATTTCTATGTCCCTAGAGGGATTTCTATGTCCCTAGAGAGATTTCTATGTCCCTAGAGAGATTTCTAGGTCCCTAGAGGGATTTCAATGTCCCTAGAGGGATTTCTAGGTCCCTAGAGGGATAGATTTCAATGTCCCTAGAGGGATTTCTAGGTCCCTAGAGGGATTTCTATGTCCCTAGAGGGATAGATTTCTATGTCCCTAGAGGGATTTCTATGTCGCTAGAGGGATTTCTATGTCCCTAGAGGGATTTCTAGGTCCCTAGAGGGATTTCTAGGTCCCTAGAGGGATAGATTTCTATGTCCCTAGAGGGATTTCTATGTCACTAGAGAGATTTCTAGGTCCCTAGAGGGATTTCAATGTCCCTAGAGGGATTTCTAGGTCCCTAGAGGGATAGATTTCTAGGTCCCTAGAGGGATTTCTATGTCCCTAGAGGGATTTCTATGTCCCTAGAGGGATTTCTATGTCCCTAGAGGGATTTCTATGTCCCTAGAGGGATAGATTTCTATGTCCCTAGAGGGATTTCTATGTCCCTATAGGGATTTCTATGTCCCTAGAGGGAATTCTATGTCCCTAGAGGGATTTCTATGTCGCTAGAGGGATTTCAATGTCCCTAGAAGGATTTCTAGGTCCCTAGAGGGATTTCTAGGTCCCTAGAGGGATTTCTATGTCCCTAGAGGGATAGATTTCTATGTCCCTAGAGGGATTTCTATGTCCCTAGAGGGATTTCTATGTCCCTAGAGGGATTTCTAGGTCCCTAGAGGGATTTCTATGTCCCTAGAGGGATAGATTTATATGTCCCTAGAGGGATTTCTATGTCCATAGAGATATTTCTATGTCCCTAGAGGGATTTCTAGGTCCCTAGAGGGATAGATTTCTATGTCCCTAGAGGGATTTCTAGGTCCCTAGAGGGATTTCTAGGTCCCTAGAGAGAGAGATTTCTATGTCCCTAGAGGGATTTCTAGGTCCCTAGAGAGAGAGATTTCTATGTCCCTAGAGGGATTTCTAGGTCCCTAGAGGGATTTCTAGGTCCCTAGAGGGATTTCTAGGTCCCTAGAGGGATTTCTAGGTCCCTAGAGGGATAGATTTCTATGTCCCTAGAGGGATTTCTATGTCCCTAGAGAGATTTCTAGGTCCCTAGAGGGATTTCTATGTCCCTAGAGGGATTTCTAGGTCCCTAGAGGGATTTCTAGGTCCCTAGAGGGATTTCAATGTCCCTAGAGGGATTTCTAGGTCCCTAGAGGGATTTCTAGGTCCCTAGAGGGATTTCTATGTCCCTAGAGGGATAGATTTCTATGTCCCTAGAGGGATTTCTATGTCCCTAGAGGGATTTCTATGTCCCTAGAGGGATTTCTAGGTCCCTAGAGGGATTTCTATGTCCCTAGAGGGATAGATTTATATGTCCCTAGAGGGATTTCTATGTCCATAGAGATATTTCTATGTCCCTAGAGGGATTTCTAGGTCCCTAGAGGGATAGATTTCTATGTCCCTAGAGGGATTTCTAGGTCCCTAGAGGGATTTCTAGGTCCCTAGAGAGAGAGATTTCTATGTCCCTAGAGGGATTTCTAGGTCCCTAGAGAGAGAGATTTCTATGTCCCTAGAGGGATTTCTAGGTCCCTAGAGGGATTTCTAGGTCCCTAGAGGGATTTCTAGGTCCCTAGAGGGATAGATTTCTATGTCCCTAGAGGGATTTCTATGTCCCTAGAGAGATTTCTAGGTCCCTAGAGGGATTTCTATGTCCCTAGAGGGATTTCTAGGTCCCTAGAGGGATTTCTAGGTCCCTAGAGGGATTTCAATGTCCCTAGAGGGATTTCTAGGTCCCTAGAGGGATTTCTAGGTCCCTAGAGGGATTTCTATGTCCCTAGAGGAATAGATTTCTATGTCCCTAGAGGGATTTTTATGTCCCTAGAGGGATTTCTATGTCCCTAGAGGGATTTCTAGGTCCCTAGAGGGATTTATATGTCCCTAGAGGGATAGATTTATATGTCCCTAGAGGGATTTCTATGTCCATAGAGGGATTTCTATGTCCCTAGAGGGATTTCTAGGTCCCTAGAGGGATAGATTTCTAAGTCCCTAGAGGGATTTCTAGGTCCCTAGAGGGATTTCTATGTCCCTAGAGCGATAGATTTCTATGTCCCTAGAGGGATTTCTATGTCGCTAGAGGGATTTCTATGTCGCTAGAGGGATTTCTAGGTCCCTAGAGGGATAGATTTCTAGGTCCCTAGAGGGATTTCAATGTCCCTAGAGGGATTTCTAGGTCCCTAGAGGGATAGATTTCTAGGTCCCTAGAGGGATTTCAATGTCCCTAGAGGGATTTCTAGGTCCCTAGAGGGATTTCAATGTCCCTAGAGGGATTTCTAGGTCCCTAGAGGGAGAGATTTCTATGTCCCTAGAGGGATTTCTAGGTCCCTAGAGGGATAGATTTCTATGTCCCTAGAGGGATTTCTATGTCCCTAGAGAGATTTCTAGGTCCCTAGAGGGATTTCTAGGTCCCTAGATTGATTTCTAGGTCCCTAGAGAGAGAGATTTCTATGTCCCTAGAGGGATTTCTAGGTCCCTAGAGGGATTTCTAGGTCCCTAGAGGGATTTCTAGGTCCCTAGAGGGATTTCTAGGTCCCTAGAGGGATTTCTAGGTCCCTAGAGGGATTTCTAGGTCCCTAGAGGGATTTCTAGGTCCCTAGAGGGATTTCTAGGTCCCTAGAGGGATAGATTTCTATGTCCCTAGAGGGATTTCTATGTCCCTAGAGAGATTTCTATGTCCCTAGAGAGATTTCTAGGTCCCTAGAGGGATTTCAATGTCCCTAGAGGGATTTCTAGGTCCCTAGAGGGATAGATTTCAATGTCCCTAGAGGGATTTCTAGGTCCCTAGAGGGATTTCTATGTCCCTAGAGGGATAGATTTCTATGTCCCTAGAGGGATTTCTATGTCGCTAGAGGGATTTCTATGTCCCTAGAGGGATTTCTAGGTCCCTAGAGGGATTTCTAGGTCCCTAGAGGGATAGATTTCTATGTCCCTAGAGGGATTTCTATGTCACTAGAGAGATTTCTAGGTCCCTAGAGGGATTTCAATGTCCCTAGAGGGATTTCTAGGTCCCTAGAGGGATAGATTTCTATGTCGCTAGAGGGATTTCTAGGTCCCTAGAGGGATTTCTAGGTCCCTAGAGAGAGAGATTTCTATGTCCCTAGAGGGATTTCTAGGCCCCTAGAGAGAGAGATTTCTATGTCCCTAGAGGGATTTCTATGTCCCTAGAGGGATTTCTAGGTCCCTAGAGGGATTTCTAGGTCCCTAGAGGGATAGATTTCTATGTCCCTAGAGGGATTTCTATGTCACTAGAGAGATTTCTAGGTCCCTAGAGGGATTTCAATGTCCCTAGAGGGATTTCTATGTCCCTAGAGGGATTTCTATGTCCCTAGAGGGATAGATTTCTATGTCCCTAGAGGGATTTCTATGTCCCTAGAGGGATTTCTAGGTCCCTAGAGGGATTTCTATGTCCCTAGAGGGATAGATTTATATGTCCCTAGAGGGATTTCTATGTCCATAGAGGGATTTCTATGTCCCTAGAGGGATTTCTAGGTCCCTAGAGGGATAGATTTCTATGTCGCTAGAGGGATTTCTAGGTCCCTAGAGGGATTTCTAGGTCCCTAGAGAGAGAGATTTCTATGTCCCTAGAGGGATTTCTAGGTCCCTAGAGAGAGAGATTTCTATGTCCCTAGAGGGATTTCTAGGTCCCTAAAGGGATTTCTAGGTCCCTAGAGGGATTTCTAGGTCCCTAGAGGGATAGATTTCTATGTCCCTAGAGGGATTTCTATGTCCCTAGAGAGATTTCTAGGTCCCTAGAGGGATTTCTAGGTCCCTAGAGGGATAGATTTCTATGTCCCTAGAGGGATTTCTATGTCCCTAGAGAGATTTCTAGGTCCCTAGAGGGATTTCTATGTCCCTAGAGGGATTTCTAGGTCCCTAGAGGGATTTCTATGTCCCTAGAGGGATTTCTATGTCCCTAGAGGGATTTCTAGGTCCCTAGAGGGATTTCTAGGTCCCTAGAGGGATAGATTTCTAGGTCCCTAGAGGGATTTCAATGTCCCTAGAGGGATTTCTAGGTCCCTAGAGGGATTTCAATGTCCCTAGAGGGATTTCTAGGTCCCTAGAGGGATATATTTCTAGGTCCCTAGAGGGATTTCTATGTCCCTAGAGGGATTTCTAGGTCCCTAGAGGGATAAATTTCTAGGTCCCTAGAGGGATTTCTATGTCCCTAGAGGGATTTCTATGTCCCTAGAGGGATTTCTATGTCCCTAGAGGGATAGATTTCTATGTCCCTAGAGGGATTTCTATGTCCCTAGAGGGATTTCTAGGTCCCTAGAGAGAGAGATTTCTATGTCCCTAGAGGGATTTCTAGGTCCCTAGAGGGATTTCTAGGTCCCTAGAGGGATTTCTAGGTCCCTAGAGGGATTTCTAGGTCCCTAGAGGGATTTCTAGGTCCCTAGAGGGATAGATTTCTATGTCCCTAGAGGGATTTCTATGTCCCTAGAGAGATTTCTATGTCCCTAGAGAGATTTCTAGGTCCCTAGAGGGATTTCAATGTCCCTAGAGGGATTTCTAGGTCCCTAGAGGGATAGATTTCAATGTCCCTAGAGGGATTTCTAGGTCCCTAGAGGGATTTCTATGTCCCTAGAGGGATAGATTTCTATGTCCCTAGAGGGATTTCTATGTCGCTAGAGGGATTTCTATGTCCCTAGAGGGATTTCTAGGTCCCTAGAGGGATTTCTAGGTCCCTAGAGGGATAGATTTCTATGTCCCTAGAGGGATTTCTATGTCACTAGAGAGATTTCTAGGTCCCTAGAGGGATTTCAATGTCCCTAGAGGGATTTCTAGGTCCCTAGAGGGATAGATTTCTAGGTCCCTAGAGGGATTTCTATGTCCCTAGAGGGATTTCTATGTCCCTAGAGGGATTTCTATGTCCCTAGAGGGATTTCTATGTCCCTAGAGGGATAGATTTCTATGTCCCTAGAGGGATTTCTATGTCCCTATAGGGATTTCTATGTCCCTAGAGGGAATTCTATGTCCCTAGAGGGATTTCTATGTCGCTAGAGGGATTTCTATGTCGCTAGAGGGATTTCTAGGTCCCTAGAGGGATTTCTAGGTCCCTAGAGAGAGAGATTTCTATGTCCCTAGAGGGATTTCTAGGTCCCTAGAGGGATTTCTAGGTCCCTAGAGGGATTTCTAGGTCCCTAGAGGGATAGATTTCTATGTCCCTAGAGGGATTTCTATGTCCCTGGAGAGATTTCTAGGTCCCTAGAGGGATTTCTAGGTCCCTAGAGGGATTTCTAGGTCCCTAGAGGGATTTCTAGGTCCCTAGAGAGAGAGATTTCTATGTCCCTAGAGGGATTTCTAGGTCCCTAGAGGGATTTCTAGGTCCCTAGAGGGATTTCTAGGTCCCTAGAGGGATAGATTTCTATGTCCCTAGAGGGATTTCTATGTCCCTAGAGAGATTTCTAGGTCCCTAGAGGGATTTCTATGTCCCTAGAGGGATTTCTAGGTCCCTAGAGGGATTTCTAGGTCCCTAGAGGGATTTCAATGTCCCTAGAGGGATTTCTAGGTCCCTAGAGGGATTTCTAGGTCCCTAGAGGGATTTCTATGTCCCTAGAGGGATAGATTTCTATGTCCCTAGAGGGATTTCTATGTCCCTAGAGGGATCTCTATGTCCCTAGAGGGATTTCTAGGTCCCTAGAGGGATTTCTAGGTCCCTAGAGGGATAGATTTCTAGGTCCCTAGAGGGATTTCAATGTCCCTAGAGGGATTTCTAGGTCCCTAGAGGGATAGATTTCTAGGTCCCTAGAGGGATTTCAATGTCCCTAGAGGGATTTCTAGGTCCCTAGAGGGATTTCAATGTCCCTAGAGGGATTTCTAGGTCCCTAGAGGGATAGATTTCTAGGTCCCTAGAGGGATTTCTATGTCCCTAGAGGGATTTCTATGTCCCTAGAGGGATTTCTATGTCCCTAGAGGGATTTCTATGTCCCTAGAGGGATAGATTTCTATGTCCCTAGAGGGATTTCTATGTCCCTAGAGGGATTTCTAGGTCCCTAGAGAGAGAGATTTCTATGTCCCTAGAGGGATTTCTAGGTCCCTAGAGGGATTTCTAGGTCCCTAGAGGGATTTCTAGGTCCCTAGAATGATTTCTAGGTCCCTAGAGGGATTTCTAGGTCCCTAGAGGGATTTCTAGGTCCCTAGAGGGATTTCTAGGTCCCTAGAGGGATAGATTTCTATGTCCCTAGAGGGATTTCTATGTCCCTAGAGAGATTTCTATGTCCCTAGAGAGATTTCTAGGTCCCTAGAGGGATTTCAATGTCCCTAGAGGGATTTCTAGGTCCCTAGAGGGATAGATTTCAATGTCCCTAGAGGGATTTCTAGGTCCCTAGAGGGATTTCTATGTCCCTAGAGGGATAGATTTCTATGTCCCTAGAGGGATTTCTATGTCCCTAGAGGGATTTCTATGTCCCTAGAGGGATTTCTAGGTCCCTAGAGGGATAGATTTCTATGTCCCTAGAGGGATTTCTATGTCACTAGAGAGATTTCTAGGTCCCTAGAGGGATTTCAATGTCCCTAGAGGGATTTCTAGGTCCCTAGAGGGATAGATTTCTAGGTCCCTAGAGGGATTTCTATGTCCCTAGAGGGATTTCAATGTCCCTAGAGGGATTTCTATGTCCCTAGAGGGATTTCTATGTCCCTAGAGGGATAGATTTCTATTTCCCTAGAGGGATTTCTATGTCCCTATAGGGATTTCTATGTCCCTAGAGGGATTTCTATGTCCCTAGAGGGATTTCTAGGTCCCTAGAGGGATAGATTTCTATGTCCCTAGAGGGATTTCTATGTCCCTAGAGGGATTTCTATGTCCCTAGAGGGATAGATTTCTATGTCCCTAGAGGGATTTCTATGTCCCTAGAGGGATTTCTAGGTCCCTAGAGAGAGAGATTTCTATGTCCCTAGAGGGATTTCTAGGTCCCTAGAGGGATTTCTAGGTCCCTAGAGGGATTTCTAGGTCCCTAGAGGGATTTCTAGGTCCCTAGAGGGATTTCTAGGTCCCTAGAGGGATTTCTAGGTCCCTAGAGGGATAGATTTCTATGTCCCTAGAGGGATTTCTATGTCCCTAGAGAGATTTCTATGTCCCTAGAGAGATTTCTAGGTCCCTAGAGGGATTTCAATGTCCCTAGAGGGATTTCTAGGTCCCTAGAGGGATAGATTTCAATGTCCCTAGAGGGATTTCTAGGTCCCTAGAGGGATTTCTATGTCCCTAGAGGGATAGATTTCTATGTCCCTAGAGGGATTTCTATGTCGCTAGAGGGATTTCTATGTCCCTAGAGGGATTTCTAGGTCCCTAGAGGGATTTCTAGGTCCCTAGAGGGATAGATTTCTATGTCCCTAGAGGGATTTCTATGTCACTAGAGAGATTTCTAGGTCCCTAGAGGGATTTCAATGTCCCTAGAGGGATTTCTAGGTCCCTAGAGGGATAGATTTCTAGGTCCCTAGAGGGATTTCTATGTCCCTAGAGGGATTTCTATGTCCCTAGAGGGATTTCTATGTCCCTAGAGGGATTTCTATGTCCCTAGAGGGATAGATTTCTATGTCCCTAGAGGGATTTCTATGTCCCTATAGGGATTTCTATGTCCCTAGAGGGATTTCTATGTCCCTAGAGGGATTTCTATGTCGCTAGAGGGATTTCTATGTCGCTAGAGGGATTTCTAGGTCCCTAGAGGGATTTCTAGGTCCCTAGAGAGAGAGATTTCTATGTCCCTAGAGGGATTTCTAGGTCCCTAGAGGGATTTCTAGGTCCCTAGAGGAATTTCTAGGTCCCTAGAGGGATAGATTTCTATGTCCCTAGAGGGATTTCTATGTCCCTAGAGAGATTTCTAGGTCCCTAGAGGGATTTCTATGTCCCTAGAGGGATTTCTAGGTCCCTAGAGGGATTTCTAGGTCCCTAGAGGGATTTCTAGGTCCCTAGAGAGAGAGATTTCTATGTCCCTAGAGGGATTTCTAGGTCCCTAGAGGGATTTCTAGGTCCCTAGAGGGATTTCTAGGTCCCTAGAGGGATTTCTAGGTCCCTAGAGGGATAGATTTCTATGTCCCTAGAGGGATTTCTATGTCCCTAGAGAGATTTCTAGGTCCCTAGAGGGATTTCAATGTCCCTAGAGGGATTTCTAGGTCCCTAGAGGGATAGATTTCAATGTCCCTAGAGGGATTTCTAGGTCCCTAGAGGGATTTCTATGTCCCTAGAGGGATAGATTTCTATGTCCCTAGAGGGATTTCTATGTCGCTAGAGGGATTTCTATGTCCCTAGAGGGATTTCTAGGTCCCTAGAGGGATTTCTAGGTCCCTAGAGGGATAGATTTCTATGTCCCTAGAGGGATTTCTATGTCACTAGAGAGATTTCTAGGTCCCTAGAGGGATTTCAATATCCCTAGAGGGATTTCTAGGTCCCTAGAGGGATAGATTTCTAGGTCCCTAGAGGGATTTCTATGTCCCTAGATGGATTTCTAGGTCCCTAGAGAGAGAGATTTCTATGTCCCTAGAGGGATTTCTAGGTCCCTAGAGGGATTTCTAGGTCCCTAGAGGGATTTCTAGGTCCCTAGAGGGATTTCTAGGTCCCTAGAGGGATAGATTTCTATGTCCCTAGAGGGATTTCTATGTCCCTAGAGGGATTTCTAGGTCCCTAGAGAGAGAGATTTCTATGTCCCTAGAGGGATTTCTAGGTCCCTAGAGGGATTTCTAGGTCCCTAGAGGGATTTCTAGGTCCCTAGAGGGATTTCTAGGTCCCTAGAGGGATTTCTAGGTCCCTAGAGGGATAGATTTCTATGTCCCTAGAGGGATTTCTATGTCCCTAGAGAGATTTCTATGTCCCTAGAGAGATTTCTAGGTCCCTAGAGGGATTTCAATGTCCCTAGAGGGATTTCTAGGTCCCTAGAGGGATAGATTTCAATGTCCCTAGAGGGATTTCTAGGTCCCTAGAGGGATTTCTATGTCCCTAGAGGGATAGATTTCTATGTCCCTAGAGGGATTTCTATGTCGCTAGAGGGATTTCTATGTCCCTAGAGGGATTTCTAGGTCCCTAGAGGGATTTCTAGGTCCCTAGAGGGATAGATTTCTATGTCCCTAGAGGGATTTCTATGTCACTAGAGAGATTTCTAGGTCCCTAGAGGGATTTCAATGTCCCTGGAGGGATTTCTAGGTCCCTAGAGGGATAGATTTCTAGGTCCCTAGAGGGATTTCTATGTCCCTAGAGGGATTTCTATGTCCCTAGAGGGATTTCTATGTCCCTAGAGGGATTTCTATGTCCCTAGAGGGATAGATTTCTATGTCCCTAGAGGGATTTCTATGTCCCTATAGGGATTTCTATGTCCCTGGAGGGAATTCTATGTCCCTAGAGGGATTTCTATGTCGCTAGAGGGATTTCTATGTCGCTAGAGGGATTTCTAGGTCCCTAGAGGGATTTCTAGGTCCCTAGAGAGAGAGATTTCTATGTCCCTAGAGGGATTTCTAGGTCCCTAGAGGGATTTCTAGGTCCCTAGAGGGATTTCTAGGTCCCTAGAGGGATTTCTAGGTCCCTAGAGGGATAGATTTCTATGTCCCTAGAGGGATTTCTATGTCCCTAGAGAGATTTCTATGTCCCTAGAGAGATTTCTAGGTCCCTAGAGGGATTTCAATGTCCCTAGAGGGATTTCTAGGTCCCTAGAGGGATAGATTTCAATGTCCCTAGAGGGATTTCTAGGTCCCTAGAGGGATTTCTATGTCCCTAGAGGGATAGATTTCTATGTCCCTAGAGGGATTTCTATGTCCCTAGAGGGATTTCTATGTCCCTAGAGGGATTTCTAGGTCCCTAGAGGGATAGATTTCTATGTCCCTAGAGGGATTTCTATGTCACTAGAGAGATTTCTAGGTCCCTAGAGGGATTTCAATGTCCCTAGAGGGATTTCTAGGTCCCTAGAGGGATAGATTTCTAGGTCCCTAGAGGGATTTCTATGTCCCTAGAGGGATTTCAATGTCCCTAGAGGGATTTCTATGTCCCTAGAGGGATTTCTATGTCCCTAGAGGGATAGATTTCTATTTCCCTAGAGGGATTTCTATGTCCCTATAGGGATTTCTATGTCCCTAGAGGGATTTCTATGTCCCTAGAGGGATTTCTAGGTCCCTAGAGGGATAGATTTCTATGTCCCTAGAGGGATTTCTATGTCCCTAGAGGGATTTCTATGTCCCTAGAGGGATAGATTTCTATGTCCCTAGAGGGATTTCTATGTCCCTAGAGGGATTTCTAGGTCCCTAGAGAGAGAGATTTCTATGTCCCTAGAGGGATTTCTAGGTCCCTAGAGGGATTTCTAGGTCCCTAGAGGGATTTCTAGGTCCCTAGAGGGATTTCTAGGTCCCTAGAGGGATTTCTAGGTCCCTAGAGGGATAGATTTCTATGTCCCTAGAGGGATTTCTATGTCCCTAGAGAGATTTCTATGTCCCTAGAGAGATTTCTAGGTCCCTAGAGGGATTTCAATGTCCCTAGAGGGATTTCTAGGTCCCTAGAGGGATAGATTTCAATGTCCCTAGAGGGATTTCTAGGTCCCTAGAGGGATTTCTATGTCCCTAGAGGGATAGATTTCTATGTCCCTAGAGGGATTTCTATGTCGCTAGAGGGATTTCTATGTCCCTAGAGGGATTTCTAGGTCCCTAGAGGGATTTCTAGGTCCCTAGAGGGATAGATTTCTATGTCCCTAGAGGGATTTCTATGTCACTAGAGAGATTTCTAGGTCCCTAGAGGGATTTCAATGTCCCTAGAGGGATTTCTAGGTCCCTAGAGGGATAGATTTCTAGGTCCCTAGAGGGATTTCTATGTCCCTAGAGGGATTTCTATGTCCCTAGAGGGATTTCTATGTCCCTAGAGGGATTTCTATGTCCCTAGAGGGATAGATTTCTATGTCCCTAGAGGGATTTCTATGTCCCTATAGGGATTTCTATGTCCCTAGAGGGATTTCTATGTCCCTAGAGGGATTTCTATGTCGCTAGAGGGATTTCTATGTCGCTAGAGGGATTTCTAGGTCCCTAGAGGGATTTCTAGGTCCCTAGAGGGATTTCTAGGTCCCTAGAGAGAGAGATTTCTATGTCCCTAGAGGGATTTCTAGGTCCCTAGAGGGATTTCTAGGTCCCTAGAGGGATTTCTAGGTCCCTAGAGGGATAGATTTCTATGTCCCTAGAGGGATTTCTATGTCCCTAGAGAGATTTCTAGGTCCCTAGAGGGATTTCTATGTCCCTAGAGGGATTTCTAGGTCCCTAGAGGGATTTCTAGGTCCCTAGAGGGATTTCTAGGTCCCTAGAGAGAGAGATTTCTATGTCCCTAGAGGGATTTCTAGGTCCCTAGAGGGATTTCTAGGTCCCTAGAGGGATTTCTAGGTCCCTAGAGGGATTTCTAGGTCCCTAGAGGGATAGATTTCTATGTCCCTAGAGGGATTTCTATGTCCCTAGAGAGATTTCTAGGTCCCTAGAGGGATTTCAATGTCCCTAGAGGGATTTCTAGGTCCCTAGAGGGATAGATTTCAATGTCCCTAGAGGGATTTCTAGGTCCCTAGAGGGATTTCTATGTCCCTAGAGGGATAGATTTCTATGTCCCTAGAGGGATTTCTATGTCGCTAGAGGGATTTCTATGTCCCTAGAGGGATTTCTAGGTCCCTAGAGGGATTTCTAGGTCCCTAGAGGGATAGATTTCTATGTCCCTAGAGGGATTTCTATGTCACTAGAGAGATTTCTAGGTCCCTAGAGGGATTTCAATATCCCTAGAGGGATTTCTAGGTCCCTAGAGGGATAGATTTCTAGGTCCCTAGAGGGATTTCTATGTCCCTAGATGGATTTCTAGGTCCCTAGAGAGAGAGATTTCTATGTCCCTAGAGGGATTTCTAGGTCCCTAGAGGGATTTCTAGGTCCCTAGAGGGATTTCTAGGTCCCTAGAGGGATTTCTAGGTCCCTAGAGGGATAGATTTCTATGTCCCTAGAGGGATTTCTATGTCCCTAGAGAGATTTCTAGGTCCCTAGAGGGATTTCTAGGTCCCTAGAGGGATTTCTAGGTCCCTAGAGGGATTTCAATATCCCTAGAGGGATTTCTAGGTCCCTAGAGGGATAGATTTCTAGGTCCCTAGAGGGATTTCTAGGTCCCTAGAGGGATTTCTAGGTCCCTAGAGGGATAGATTTCTAGGTCCCTAGAGGGATTTCAATGTCCCTAGAGGGATTTCTAGGTCCCTAGAGGGATTTCAATGTCCCTAGAGGGATTTCTAGGTCCCTAGAGGGATAGATTTCTAGGTCCCTAGAGGGATTTCTATGTCCCTAGAGGGATTTCTAGGTCCCTAGAGGGATAAATTTCTAGGTCCCTAGAGGGATTTCTATGTCCCTAGAGGGATTTCTATGTCCCTAGAGGGATTTCTATGTCCCTAGAGGGATTTCTATGTCCCTAGAGGGATAGATTTCTATGTCCCTAGAGGGATTTCTATGTCCCTAGAGGGATTTCTAGGTCCCTAGAGAGAGAGATTTCTATGTCCCTAGAGGGATTTCTAGGTCCCTAGAGGGATTTCTAGGTCCCTAGAGGGATTTCTAGGTCCCTAGAGGGATTTCTAGGTCCCTAGAGGGATTTCTAGGTCCCTAGAGGGATAGATTTCTATGTCCCTAGAGGGATTTCTATGTCCCTAGAGAGATTTCTATGTCCCTAGAGAGATTTCTAGGTCCCTAGAGGGATTTCAATGTCCCTAGAGGGATTTCTAGGTCCCTAGAGGGATAGATTTCAATGTCCCTAGAGGGATTTCTAGGTCCCTAGAGGGATTTCTATGTCCCTAGAGGGATAGATTTCTATGTCCCTAGAGGGATTTCTATGTCGCTAGAGGGATTTCTATGTCCCTAGAGGGATTTCTAGGTCCCTAGAGGGATTTCTAGGTCCCTAGAGGGATAGATTTCTATGTCCCTAGAGGGATTTCTATGTCACTAGAGAGATTTCTAGGTCCCTAGAGGGATTTCAATGTCCCTAGAGGGATTTCTAGGTCCCTAGAGGGATAGATTTCTAGGTCCCTAGAGGGATTTCTATGTCCCTAGAGGGATTTCTATGTCCCTAGAGGGATTTCTATGTCCCTAGAGGGATTTCTATGTCCCTAGAGGGATAGATTTCTATGTCCCTAGAGGGATTTCTATGTCCCTATAGGGATTTCTATGTCCCTAGAGGGAATTCTATGTCCCTAGAGGGATTTCTATGTCGCTAGAGGGATTTCTATGTCGCTAGAGGGATTTCTAGGTCCCTAGAGGGATTTCTAGGTCCCTAGAGAGAGAGATTTCTATGTCCCTAGAGGGATTTCTAGGTCCCTAGAGGGATTTCTAGGTCCCTAGAGGGATTTCTAGGTCCCTAGAGGGATTTCTAGGTCCCTAGAGGGATAGATTTCTATGTCCCTAGAGGGATTTCTATGTCCCTGGAGAGATTTCTAGGTCCCTAGAGGGATTTCTATGTCCCTAGAGGGATTTCTAGGTCCCTAGAGGGATTTCTAGGTCCCTAGAGGGATTTCTAGGTCCCTAGAGGGATTTCTAGGTCCCTAGAGAGAGAGATTTCTATGTCCCTAGAGGGATTTCTAGGTCCCTAGAGGGATTTCTAGGTCCCTAGAGAGAGAGATTTCTATGTCCCTAGAGGGATTTCTAGGTCCCTAGAGGGATTTCTAGGTCCCTAGAGGGATTTCTAGGTCCCTAGAGGGATAGATTTCTATGTCCCTAGAGGGATTTCTATGTCGCTAGAGGGATTTCTATGTCCCTAGAGGGATTTCTAGGTCCCTAGAGGGATTTCTAGGTCCCTAGAGGGATAGATTTCTATGTCCCTAGAGGGATTTCTATGTCACTAGAGAGATTTCTAGGTCCCTAGAGGGATTTCAATGTCCCTAGAGGGATTTCTAGGTCCCTAGAGGGATAGATTTCTAGGTCCCTAGAGGGATTTCTATGTCCCTAGAGGGATTTCTATGTCCCTAGAGGGATTTCTATGTCCCTAGAGGGATTTCTATGTCCCTAGAGGGATAGATTTCTATGTCCCTAGAGGGATTTCTATGTCCCTATAGGGATTTCTATGTCCCTAGAGGGAATTCTATGTCCCTAGAGGGATTTCTATGTCGCTAGAGGGATTTCTATGTCGCTAGAGGGATTTCTAGGTCCCTAGAGGGATTTCTAGGTCCCTAGAGAGAGAGATTTCTATGTCCCTAGAGGGATTTCTAGGTCCCTAGAGGGATTTCTAGGTCCCTAGAGGGATTTCTAGGTCCCTAGAGGGATTTCTAGGTCCCTAGAGGGATAGATTTCTATGTCCCTAGAGGGATTTCTATGTCCCTGGAGAGATTTCTAGGTCCCTAGAGGGATTTCTATGTCCCTAGAGGGATTTCTAGGTCCCTAGAGGGATTTCTAGGTCCCTAGAGGGATTTCTAGGTCCCTAGAGAGAGAGATTTCTATGTCCCTAGAGGGATTTCTAGGTCCCTAGAGGGATTTCTAGGTCCCTAGAGGGATTTCTAGGTCCCTAGAGGGATAGATTTCTATGTCCCTAGAGGGATTTCTATGTCCCTAGAGAGATTTCTAGGTCCCTAGAGGGATTTCTATGTCCCTAGAGGGATTTCTAGGTCCCTAGAGGGATTTCTAGGTCCCTAGAGGGATTTCAATGTCCCTAGAGGGATTTCTAGGTCCCTAGAGGGATTTCTAGGTCCCTAGAGGGATTTCTATGTCCCTAGAGGGATAGATTTCTATGTCCCTAGAGGGATTTCTATGTCCCTAGAGGGATCTCTATGTCCCTAGAGGGATTTCTAGGTCCCTAGAGGGATTTCTATGTCCCTAGAGGGATAGATTTATATGTCCCTAGAGGGATTTCTATGTCCATAGAGGGATTTCTATGTCCCTAGAGGGATTTCTAGGTCCCTAGAGGGATAGATTTCTATGTCCCTAGAGGGATTTCTAGGTCCCTAGAGGGATTTCTATGTCCCTAGAGCGATAGATTTCTATGTCCCTAGAGGGATTTCTATGTCGCTAGAGGGATTTCTATGTCGCTAGAGGGATTTCTAGGTCCCTAGAGGGATTTCTAGGTCCCTAGAGAGAGAGATTTCTATGTCCCTAGAGGGATTTCTAGGTCCCTAGAGAGAGAGATTTCTATGTCCCTAGAGGGATTTCTAGGTCCCTAGAGGGATTTCTAGGTCCCTAGAGGGATAGATTTCTAGGTCCCTAGAGGGATTTCAATGTCCCTAGAGGGATTTCTAGGTCCCTAGAGGGATAGATTTCTATGTCCCTAGAGGGATTTCAATGTCCCTAGAGGGATTTCTAGGTCCCTAGAGGGATTTCAATGTCCCTAGAGGGATTTCTAGGTCCCTAGAGGGATAGATTTCTAGGTCCCTAGAGGGATTTCTATGTTCCTAGAGGGATTTCAATGTCCCTAGAGGGATTTCTATGTCCCTAGAGGGATTTCTATGTCCCTAGAGGGATAGATTTCTATTTCCCTAGAGGGATTTCTATGTCCCTATAGGGATTTCTATGTCCCTAGAGGGATTTCTATGTCCCTAGAGGGATTTCTAGGTCCCTAGAGGGATAGATTTCTATGTCCCTAGAGGGATTTCTATGTCCCTAGAGGGATTTCTATGTCCCTAGAGGGATAGATTTCTATGTCCCTAGAGGGATTTCTATGTCCCTAGAGGGATTTCTAGGTCCCTAGAGAGAGAGATTTCTATGTCCCTAGAGGGATTTCTAGGTCCCTAGAGGGATTTCTAGGTCCCTAGAGGGATTTCTAGGTCCCTAGAGGGATTTCTAGGTCCCTAGAGGGATTTCTAGGTCCCTAGAGGGATTTCTAGGTCCCTAGAGGGATAGATTTCTATGTCCCTAGAGGGATTTCTATGTCCCTAGAGAGATTTCTATGTCCCTAGAGAGATTTCTAGGTCCCTAGAGGGATTTCAATGTCCCTAGAGGGATTTCTAGGTCCCTAGAGGGATAGATTTCAATGTCCCTAGAGGGATTTCTAGGTCCCTAGAGGGATTTCTATGTCCCTAGAGGGATAGATTTCTATGTCCCTAGAGGGATTTCTATGTCGCTAGAGGGATTTCTATGTCCCTAGAGGGATTTCTAGGTCCCTAGAGGGATTTCTAGGTCCCTAGAGGGATAGATTTCTATGTCCCTAGAGGGATTTCTATGTCACTAGAGAGATTTCTAGGTCCCTAGAGGGATTTCAATGTCCCTAGAGGGATTTCTAGGTCCCTAGAGGGATAGATTTCTAGGTCCCTAGAGGGATTTCTATGTCCCTAGAGGGATTTCTATGTCCCTAGAGGGATTTCTATGTCCCTAGAGGGATTTCTATGTCCCTAGAGGGATAGATTTCTATGTCCCTAGAGGGATTTCTATGTCCCTATAGGGATTTCTATGTCCCTAGAGGGATTTCTATGTCCCTAGAGGGATTTCTATGTCGCTAGAGGGATTTCTATGTCGCTAGAGGGATTTCTAGGTCCCTAGAGGGATTTCTAGGTCCCTAGAGAGAGAGATTTCTATGTCCCTAGAGGGATTTCTAGGTCCCTAGAGGGATTTCTAGGTCCCTAGAGGGATTTCTAGGTCCCTAGAGGGATAGATTTCTATGTCCCTAGAGGGATTTCTATGTCCCTAGAGAGATTTCTAGGTCCCTAGAGGGATTTCTATGTCCCTAGAGGGATTTCTAGGTCCCTAGAGGGATTTCTAGGTCCCTAGAGGGATTTCTAGGTCCCTAGAGAGAGAGATTTCTATGTCCCTAGAGGGATTTCTAGGTCCCTAGAGGGATTTCTAGGTCCCTAGAGGGATTTCTAGGTCCCTAGAGGGATTTCTAGGTCCCTAGAGGGATAGATTTCTATGTCCCTAGAGGGATTTCTATGTCCCTAGAGAGATTTCTAGGTCCCTAGAGGGATTTCAATGTCCCTAGAGGGATTTCTAGGTCCCTAGAGGGATATATTTCAATGTCCCTAGAGGGATTTCTAGGTCCCTAGAGGGATTTCTATGTCCCTAGAGGGATAGATTTCTATGTCCCTAGAGGGATTTCTATGTCCCTAGAGGGATTTCTAGGTCCCTAGAGGGATTTCTAGGTCCCTAGAGGGATAGATTTCTATGTCCCTAGAGGGATTTCTATGTCACTAGAGAGATTTCTAGGTCCCTAGAGGGATTTCAATATCCCTAGAGGGATTTCTAGGTCCCTAGAGGGATAGATTTCTAGGTCCCTAGAGGGATTTCTATGTCCCTAGATGGATTTCTAGGTCCCTAGAGAGAGAGATTTCTATGTCCCTAGAGGGATTTCTAGGTCCCTAGAGGGATTTCTAGGTCCCTAGAGGGATTTCTAGGTCCCTAGAGGGATTTCTAGGTCCCTAGAGGGATAGATTTCTATGTCCCTAGAGGGATTTCTATGTCCCTAGAGAGATTTCTAGGTCCCTAGAGGGATTTCTAGGTCCCTAGAGGGATTTCTAGGTCCCTAGAGGGATTTCAATATCCCTAGAGGGATTTCTAGGTCCCTAGAGGGATAGATTTCTAGGTCCCTAGAGGGATTTCTAGGTCCCTAGAGGGATTTCTAGGTCCCTAGAGGGATAGATTTCTAGGTCCCTAGAGGGATTTCAATGTCCCTAGAGGGATTTCTAGGTCCCTAGAGGGATTTCAATGTCCCTAGAGGGATTTCTAGGTCCCTAGAGGGATAGATTTCTAGGTCCCTAGAGGGATTTCTATGTCCCTAGAGGGATTTCTAGGTCCCTAGAGGGATAAATTTCTAGGTCCCTAGAGGGATTTCTATGTCCCTAGAGGGATTTCTATGTCCCTAGAGGGATTTCTATGTCCCTAGAGGGATTTCTATGTCCCTAGAGGGATAGATTTCTATGTCCCTAGAGGGATTTCTATGTCCCTAGAGGGATTTCTAGGTCCCTAGAGAGAGAGATTTCTATGTCCCTAGAGGGATTTCTAGGTCCCTAGAGGGATTTCTAGGTCCCTAGAGGGATTTCTAGGTCCCTAGAGGGATTTCTAGGTCCCTAGAGGGATTTCTAGGTCCCTAGAGGGATAGATTTCTATGTCCCTAGAGGGATTTCTATGTCCCTAGAGAGATTTCTATGTCCCTAGAGAGATTTCTAGGTCCCTAGAGGGATTTCAATGTCCCTAGAGGGATTTCTAGGTCCCTAGAGGGATAGATTTCAATGTCCCTAGAGGGATTTCTAGGTCCCTAGAGGGATTTCTATGTCCCTAGAGGGATAGATTTCTATGTCCCTAGAGGGATTTCTATGTCGCTAGAGGGATTTCTATGTCCCTAGAGGGATTTCTAGGTCCCTAGAGGGATTTCTAGGTCCCTAGAGGGATAGATTTCTATGTCCCTAGAGGGATTTCTATGTCACTAGAGAGATTTCTAGGTCCCTAGAGGGATTTCAATGTCCCTAGAGGGATTTCTAGGTCCCTAGAGGGATAGATTTCTAGGTCCCTAGAGGGATTTCTATGTCCCTAGAGGGATTTCTATGTCCCTAGAGGGATTTCTATGTCCCTAGAGGGATTTCTATGTCCCTAGAGGGATAGATTTCTATGTCCCTAGAGGGATTTCTATGTCCCTATAGGGATTTCTATGTCCCTAGAGGGAATTCTATGTCCCTAGAGGGATTTCTATGTCGCTAGAGGGATTTCTATGTCGCTAGAGGGATTTCTAGGTCCCTAGAGGGATTTCTAGGTCCCTAGAGAGAGAGATTTCTATGTCCCTAGAGGGATTTCTAGGTCCCTAGAGGGATTTCTAGGTCCCTAGAGGGATTTCTAGGTCCCTAGAGGGATTTCTAGGTCCCTAGAGGGATAGATTTCTATGTCCCTAGAGGGATTTCTATGTCCCTGGAGAGATTTCTAGGTCCCTAGAGGGATTTCTATGTCCCTAGAGGGATTTCTAGGTCCCTAGAGGGATTTCTAGGTCCCTAGAGGGATTTCTAGGTCCCTAGAGAGAGAGATTTCTATGTCCCTAGAGGGATTTCTAGGTCCCTAGAGGGATTTCTAGGTCCCTAGAGGAATTTCTAGGTCCCTAGAGGGATAGATTTCTATGTCCCTAGAGGGATTTCTATGTCCCTAGAGAGATTTCTAGGTCCCTAGAGGGATTTCTATGTCCCTAGAGGGATTTCTAGGTCCCTAGAGGGATTTCTAGGTCCCTAGAGGGATTTCAATGTCCCTAGAGGGATTTCTAGGTCCCTAGAGGGATTTCTAGGTCCCTAGAGGGATTTCTATGTCCCTAGAGGGATAGATTTCTATGTCCCTAGAGGGATTTCTATGTCCCTAGAGGGATCTCTATGTCCCTAGAGGGATTTCTAGGTCCCTAGAGGGATTTCTATGTCCCTAGAGGGATAGATTTATATGTCCCTAGAGGGATTTCTATGTCCATAGAGGGATTTCTATGTCCCTAGAGGGATTTCTAGGTCCCTAGAGGGATAGATTTCTATGTCCCTAGAGGGATTTCTAGGTCCCTAGAGGGATTTCTATGTCCCTAGAGCGATAGATTTCTATGTCCCTAGAGGGATTTCTATGTCGCTAGAGGGATTTCTATGTCGCTAGAGGGATTTCTAGGTCCCTAGAGGGATTTCTAGGTCCCTAGAGAGAGAGATTTCTATGTCCCTAGAGGGATTTCTAGGTCCCTAGAGAGAGAGATTTCTATGTCCCTAGAGGGATTTCTAGGTCCCTAGAGGGATTTCTAGGTCCCTAGAGGGATAGATTTCTAGGTCCCTAGAGGGATTTCAATGTCCCTAGAGGGATTTCTAGGTCCCTAGAGGGATAGATTTCTAGGTCCCTAGAGGGATTTCAATGTCCCTAGAGGGATTTCTAGGTCCCTAGAGGGATTTCAATGTCCCTAGAGGGATTTCTAGGTCCCTAGAGGGATAGATTTCTAGGTCCCTAGAGGGATTTCTATGTCCCTAGAGGGATTTCTATGTCCCTAGAGGGATTTCTATGTCCCTAGAGGGATTTCTATGTCCCTAGAGGGATTTCTATGTCCCTAGAGGGATAGATTTCTATGTCCCTAGAGGGATTTCTATGTCCCTAGAGGGATTTCTAGGTCCCTAGAGGGATAGATTTCTATGTCCCTAGAGGGATTTCTATGTCCCTAGAGGGATTTCTAGGTCCCTAGAGGGATTTCTAGGTCCCTAGAGGGATAGATTTCTATGTCCCTAGAGGGATTTCTATGTCACTAGAGAGATTTCTAGGTCCCTAGAGGGATTTCAATATCCCTAGAGGGATTTCTAGGTCCCTAGAGGGATAGATTTCTAGGTCCCTAGAGGGATTTCTATGTCCCTAGATGGATTTCTAGGTCCCTAGAGAGAGAGATTTCTATGTCCCTAGAGGGATTTCTAGGTCCCTAGAGGGATTTCTAGGTCCCTAGAGGGATTTCTAGGTCCCTAGAGGGATTTCTAGGTCCCTAGAGGGATAGATTTCTATGTCCCTAGAGGGATTTCTATGTCCCTAGAGAGATTTCTAGGTCCCTAGAGGGATTTCTAGGTCCCTAGAGGGATTTCTAGGTCCCTAGAGGGATTTCAATATCCCTAGAGGGATTTCTAGGTCCCTAGAGGGATAGATTTCTAGGTCCCTAGAGGGATTTCTAGGTCCCTAGAGGGATTTCTAGGTCCCTAGAGGGATAGATTTCTAGGTCCCTAGAGGGATTTCAATGTCCCTAGAGGGATTTCTAGGTCCCTAGAGGGATTTCAATGTCCCTAGAGGGATTTCTAGGTCCCTAGAGGGATAGATTTCTAGGTCCCTAGAGGGATTTCTATGTCCCTAGAGGGATTTCTAGGTCCCTAGAGGGATAAATTTCTAGGTCCCTAGAGGGATTTCTATGTCCCTAGAGGGATTTCTATGTCCCTAGAGGGATTTCTATGTCCCTAGAGGGATTTCTATGTCCCTAGAGGGATAGATTTCTATGTCCCTAGAGGGATTTCTATGTCCCTAGAGGGATTTCTAGGTCCCTAGAGAGAGAGATTTCTATGTCCCTAGAGGGATTTCTAGGTCCCTAGAGGGATTTCTAGGTCCCTAGAGGGATTTCTAGGTCCCTAGAGGGATTTCTAGGTCCCTAGAGGGATTTCTAGGTCCCTAGAGGGATAGATTTCTATGTCCCTAGAGGGATTTCTATGTCCCTAGAGAGATTTCTATGTCCCTAGAGAGATTTCTAGGTCCCTAGAGGGATTTCAATGTCCCTAGAGGGATTTCTAGGTCCCTAGAGGGATAGATTTCAATGTCCCTAGAGGGATTTCTAGGTCCCTAGAGGGATTTCTATGTCCCTAGAGGGATAGATTTCTATGTCCCTAGAGGGATTTCTATGTCGCTAGAGGGATTTCTATGTCCCTAGAGGGATTTCTAGGTCCCTAGAGGGATTTCTAGGTCCCTAGAGGGATAGATTTCTATGTCCCTAGAGGGATTTCTATGTCACTAGAGAGATTTCTAGGTCCCTAGAGGGATTTCAATGTCCCTAGAGGGATTTCTAGGTCCCTAGAGGGATAGATTTCTAGGTCCCTAGAGGGATTTCTATGTCCCTAGAGGGATTTCTATGTCCCTAGAGGGATTTCTATGTCCCTAGAGGGATTTCTATGTCCCTAGAGGGATAGATTTCTATGTCCCTAGAGGGATTTCTATGTCCCTATAGGGATTTCTATGTCCCTAGAGGGAATTCTATGTCCCTAGAGGGATTTCTATGTCGCTAGAGGGATTTCTATGTCGCTAGAGGGATTTCTAGGTCCCTAGAGGGATTTCTAGGTCCCTAGAGAGAGAGATTTCTATGTCCCTAGAGGGATTTCTAGGTCCCTAGAGGGATTTCTAGGTCCCTAGAGGGATTTCTAGGTCCCTAGAGGGATTTCTAGGTCCCTAGAGGGATAGATTTCTATGTCCCTAGAGGGATTTCTATGTCCCTGGAGAGATTTCTAGGTCCCTAGAGGGATTTCTATGTCCCTAGAGGGATTTCTAGGTCCCTAGAGGGATTTCTAGGTCCCTAGAGGGATTTCTAGGTCCCTAGAGAGAGAGATTTCTATGTCCCTAGAGGGATTTCTAGGTCCCTAGAGGGATTTCTAGGTCCCTAGAGGAATTTCTAGGTCCCTAGAGGGATAGATTTCTATGTCCCTAGAGGGATTTCTATGTCCCTAGAGAGATTTCTAGGTCCCTAGAGGGATTTCTATGTCCCTAGAGGGATTTCTAGGTCCCTAGAGGGATTTCTAGGTCCCTAGAGGGATTTCAATGTCCCTAGAGGGATTTCTAGGTCCCTAGAGGGATTTCTAGGTCCCTAGAGGGATTTCTATGTCCCTAGAGGGATAGATTTCTATGTCCCTAGAGGGATTTCTATGTCCCTAGAGGGATCTCTATGTCCCTAGAGGGATTTCTAGGTCCCTAGAGGGATTTCTATGTCCCTAGAGGGATAGATTTATATGTCCCTAGAGGGATTTCTATGTCCATAGAGGGATTTCTATGTCCCTAGAGGGATTTCTAGGTCCCTAGAGGGATAGATTTCTATGTCCCTAGAGGGATTTCTAGGTCCCTAGAGGGATTTCTATGTCCCTAGAGCGATAGATTTCTATGTCCCTAGAGGGATTTCTATGTCGCTAGAGGGATTTCTATGTCGCTAGAGGGATTTCTAGGTCCCTAGAGGGATTTCTAGGTCCCTAGAGAGAGAGATTTCTATGTCCCTAGAGGGATTTCTAGGTCCCTAGAGAGAGAGATTTCTATGTCCCTAGAGGGATTTCTAGGTCCCTAGAGGGATTTCTAGGTCCCTAGAGGGATAGATTTCTAGGTCCCTAGAGGGATTTCAATGTCCCTAGAGGGATTTCTAGGTCCCTAGAGGGATAGATTTCTAGGTCCCTAGAGGGATTTCAATGTCCCTAGAGGGATTTCTAGGTCCCTAGAGGGATTTCAATGTCCCTAGAGGGATTTCTAGGTCCCTAGAGGGATAGATTTCTAGGTCCCTAGAGGGATTTCTATGTCCCTAGAGGGATTTCTATGTCCCTAGAGGGATTTCTATGTCCCTAGAGGGATTTCTATGTCCCTAGAGGGATTTCTATGTCCCTAGAGGGATAGATTTCTATGTCCCTAGAGGGATTTCTATGTCCCTAGAGGGATTTCTAGGTCCCTAGAGAGAGAGATTTCTATGTCCCTAGAGGGATTTCTAGGTCCCTAGAGGGATTTCTAGGTCCCTAGAGGGATTTCTAGGTCCCTAGAATGATTTCTAGGTCCCTAGAGGGATTTCTAGGTCCCTAGAGGGATTTCTAGGTCCCTAGAGGGATTTCTAGGTCCCTAGAGGGATAGATTTCTATGTCCCTAGAGGGATTTCTATGTCCCTAGAGAGATTTCTATGTCCCTAGAGAGATTTCTAGGTCCCTAGAGGGATTTCAATGTCCCTAGAGGGATTTCTAGGTCCCTAGAGGGATAGATTTCAATGTCCCTAGAGGGATTTCTAGGTCCCTAGAGGGATTTCTATGTCCCTAGAGGGATAGATTTCTATGTCCCTAGAGGGATTTCTATGTCCCTAGAGGGATTTCTATGTCCCTAGAGGGATTTCTAGGTCCCTAGAGGGATAGATTTCTATGTCCCTAGAGGGATTTCTATGTCACTAGAGAGATTTCTAGGTCCCTAGAGGGATTTCAATGTCCCTAGAGGGATTTCTAGGTCCCTAGAGGGATAGATTTCTAGGTCCCTAGAGGGATTTCTATGTCCCTAGAGGGATTTCAATGTCCCTAGAGGGATTTCTATGTCCCTAGAGGGATTTCTATGTCCCTAGAGGGATAGATTTCTATTTCCCTAGAGGGATTTCTATGTCCCTATAGGGATTTCTATGTCCCTAGAGGGATTTCTATGTCCCTAGAGGGATTTCTAGGTCCCTAGAGGGATAGATTTCTATGTCCCTAGAGGGATTTCTATGTCCCTAGAGGGATTTCTATGTCCCTAGAGGGATTTCTATGTCCCTAGAGGGATAGATTTCTATGTCCCTAGAGGGATTTCTATGTCCCTAGAGGGATTTCTAGGTCCCTAGAGAGAGAGATTTCTATGTCCCTAGAGGGATTTCTAGGTCCCTAGAGGGATTTCTAGGTCCCTAGAGGGATTTCTAGGTCCCTAGAGGGATTTCTAGGTCCCTAGAGGGATTTCTAGGTCCCTAGAGGGATTTCTAGGTCCCTAGAGGGATTTCTAGGTCCCTAGAGGGATTTCTAGGTCCCTAGAGGGATTTCTAGGTCCCTAGAGGGATAGATTTCTATGTCCCTAGAGGGATTTCTATGTCCCTAGAGAGATTTCTAGGTCCCTAGAGGGATTTCAATGTCCCTAGAGGGATTTCTAGGTCCCTAGAGGGATAGATTTCAATGTCCCTAGAGGGATTTCTAGGTCCCTAGAGGGATTTCTATGTCCCTAGAGGGATAGATTTCTATGTCCCTAGAGGGATTTCTATGTCGCTAGAGGGATTTCTATGTCCCTAGAGGGATTTCTAGGTCCCTAGAGGGATTTCTAGGTCCCTAGAGGGATAGATTTCTATGTCCCTAGAGGGATTTCTATGTCACTAGAGAGATTTCTAGGTCCCTAGAGGGATTTCAATATCCCTAGAGGGATTTCTAGGTCCCTAGAGGGATAGATTTCTAGGTACCTAGAGGGATTTCTATGTCCCTAGATGGATTTCTAGGTCCCTAGAGAGAGAGATTTCTATGTCCCTAGAGGGATTTCTAGGTCCCTAGAGGGATTTCTAGGTCCCTAGAGGGATTTCT
Organism: Troilus luridus; assembly: GCA_964056705.1. Taxonomy (NCBI): domain Eukaryota; kingdom Metazoa; phylum Arthropoda; class Insecta; order Hemiptera; family Pentatomidae; genus Troilus; species Troilus luridus. The sequence goes on along the minus strand of CAXKTH010000169.1, from coordinate 14,920 downwards.
AGGTCCCTAGAGGGATTTCTAGGTCCCTAGAGGGATAGATTTCTATGTCCCTAGAGGGATTTCTATGTCCCTAGAGAGATTTCTAGGTCCCTAGAGGGATTTCTAGGTCCCTAGAGGGATTTCTAGGTCCCTAGAGGGATTTCAATATCCCTAGAGGGATTTCTAGGTCCCTAGAGGGATAGATTTCTAGGTCCCTAGAGGGATTTCTAGGTCCCTAGAGGGATTTCTAGGTCCCTAGAGGGATAGATTTCTAGGTCCCTAGAGGGATTTCAATGTCCCTAGAGGGATTTCTAGGTCCCTAGAGGGATTTCAATGTCCCTAGAGGGATTTCTATGTCCCTAGAGGGATTTCTAGGTCCCTAGAGAGAGAGATTTCTATGTCCCTAGAGGGATTTCTAGGTCCCTAGAGGGATTTCTAGGTCCCTAGAGGGATTTCTAGGTCCCTAGAGGGATTTCTAGGTCCCTAGAGGGATTTCTAGGTCCCTAGAGGGATAGATTTCTATGTCCCTAGAGGGATTTCTATGTCCCTAGAGAGATTTCTATGTCCCTAGAGAGATTTCTAGGTCCCTAGAGGGATTTCAATGTCCCTAGAGGGATTTCTAGGTCCCTAGAGGGATAGATTTCAATGTCCCTAGAGGGATTTCTAGGTCCCTAGAGGGATTTCTATGTCCCTAGAGGGATAGATTTCTATGTCCCTAGAGGGATTTCTATGTCGCTAGAGGGATTTCTATGTCCCTAGAGGGATTTCTAGGTCCCTAGAGGGATTTCTAGGTCCCTAGAGGGATAGATTTCTATGTCCCTAGAGGGATTTCTATGTCACTAGAGAGATTTCTAGGTCCCTAGAGGGATTTCAATGTCCCTAGAGGGATTTCTAGGTCCCTAGAGGGATAGATTTCTAGGTCCCTAGAGGGATTTCTATGTCCCTAGAGGGATTTCTATGTCCCTAGAGGGATTTCTATGTCCCTAGAGGGATTTCTATGTCCCTAGAGGGATAGATTTCTATGTCCCTAGAGGGATTTCTATGTCCCTATAGGGATTTCTATGTCCCTGGAGAGATTTCTAGGTCCCTAGAGGGATTTCTATGTCCCTAGAGGGATTTCTAGGTCCCTAGAGGGATTTCTAGGTCCCTAGAGGGATTTCTAGGTCCCTAGAGAGAGAGATTTCTATGTCCCTAGAGGGATTTCTAGGTCCCTAGAGGGATTTCTAGGTCCCTAGAGGGATTTCTAGGTCCCTAGAGGGATAGATTTCTATGTCCCTAGAGGGATTTCTATGTCCCTAGAGAGATTTCTAGGTCCCTAGAGGGATTTCTATGTCCCTAGAGGGATTTCTAGGTCCCTAGAGGGATTTCTAGGTCCCTAGAGGGATTTCAATGTCCCTAGAGGGATTTCTAGGTCCCTAGAGGGATTTCTAGGTCCCTAGAGGGATTTCTATGTCCCTAGAGGGATAGATTTCTATGTCCCTAGAGGGATTTCTATGTCCCTAGAGGGATCTCTATGTCCCTAGAGGGATTTCTAGGTCCCTAGAGGGATTTCTATGTCCCTAGAGGGATAGATTTATATGTCCCTAGAGGGATTTCTATGTCCATAGAGGGATTTCTATGTCCCTAGAGGGATTTCTAGGTCCCTAGAGGGATAGATTTCTATGTCCCTAGAGGGATTTCTAGGTCCCTAGAGGGATTTCTATGTCCCTAGAGCGATAGATTTCTATGTCCCTAGAGGGATTTCTATGTCGCTAGAGGGATTTCTATGTCGCTAGAGGGATTTCTAGGTCCCTAGAGGGATTTCTAGGTCCCTAGAGAGAGAGATTTCTATGTCCCTAGAGGGATTTCTAGGTCCCTAGAGAGAGAGATTTCTATGTCCCTAGAGGGATTTCTAGGTCCCTAGAGGGATTTCTAGGTCCCTAGAGGGATAGATTTCTAGGTCCCTAGAGGGATTTCAATGTCCCTAGAGGGATTTCTAGGTCCCTAGAGGGATAGATTTCTAGGTCCCTAGAGGGATTTCAATGTCCCTAGAGGGATTTCTAGGTCCCTAGAGGGATTTCAATGTCCCTAGAGGGATTTCTAGGTCCCTAGAGGGATAGATTTCTAGGTCCCTAGAGGGATTTCTATGTCCCTAGAGGGATTTCTATGTCCCTAGAGGGATTTCTATGTCCCTAGAGGGATTTCTATGTCCCTAGAGGGATAGATTTCTATGTCCCTAGAGGGATTTCTATGTCCCTATAGGGATTTCTATGTCCCTGGAGAGATTTCTAGGTCCCTAGAGGGATTTCTATGTCCCTAGAGGGATTTCTAGGTCCCTAGAGGGATTTCTAGGTCCCTAGAGGGATTTCTAGGTCCCTAGAGGGATTTCTATGTCCCTAGAGGGATTTCTATGTCCCTAGAGGGATTTCTATGTCCCTAGAGGGATTTCTATGTCCCTAGAGGGATAGATTTCTATGTCCCTAGAGGGATTTCTATGTCACTAGAGAGATTTCTAGGTCCCTAGAGGGATTTCAATGTCCCTAGAGGGATTTCTAGGTCCCTAGAGGGATAGATTTCTAGGTCCCTAGAGGGATTTCTATGTCCCTAGAGGGATTTCTATGTCCCTAGAGGGATTTCTATGTCCCTAGAGGGATTTCTATGTCCCTAGAGGGATAGATTTCTATGTCCCTAGAGGGATTTCTATGTCCCTATAGGGATTTCTATGTCCCTGGAGAGATTTCTAGGTCCCTAGAGGGATTTCTATGTCCCTAGAGGGATTTCTAGGTCCCTAGAGGGATTTCTAGGTCCCTAGAGGGATTTCTAGGTCCCTAGAGAGAGAGATTTCTATGTCCCTAGAGGGATTTCTAGGTCCCTAGAGGGATTTCTAGGTCCCTAGAGGGATTTCTAGGTCCCTAGAGGGATAGATTTCTATGTCCCTAGAGGGATTTCTATGTCCCTAGAGAGATTTCTAGGTCCCTAGAGGGATTTCTATGTCCCTAGAGGGATTTCTAGGTCCCTAGAGGGATTTCTAGGTCCCTAGAGGGATTTCAATGTCCCTAGAGGGATTTCTAGGTCCCTAGAGGGATTTCTAGGTCCCTAGAGGGATTTCTATGTCCCTAGAGGGATAGATTTCTATGTCCCTAGAGGGATTTCTATGTCCCTAGAGGGATCTCTATGTCCCTAGAGGGATTTCTAGGTCCCTAGAGGGATTTCTATGTCCCTAGAGGGATAGATTTATATGTCCCTAGAGGGATTTCTATGTCCATAGAGGGATTTCTATGTCCCTAGAGGGATTTCTAGGTCCCTAGAGGGATAGATTTCTATGTCCCTAGAGGGATTTCTAGGTCCCTAGAGGGATTTCTATGTCCCTAGAGCGATAGATTTCTATGTCCCTAGAGGGATTTCTATGTCGCTAGAGGGATTTCTATGTCGCTAGAGGGATTTCTAGGTCCCTAGAGGGATTTCTAGGTCCCTAGAGAGAGAGATTTCTATGTCCCTAGAGGGATTTCTAGGTCCCTAGAGAGAGAGATTTCTATGTCCCTAGAGGGATTTCTAGGTCCCTAGAGGGATTTCTAGGTCCCTAGAGGGATAGATTTCTAGGTCCCTAGAGGGATTTCAATGTCCCTAGAGGGATTTCTAGGTCCCTAGAGGGATAGATTTCTAGGTCCCTAGAGGGATTTCAATGTCCCTAGAGGGATTTCTAGGTCCCTAGAGGGATTTCAATGTCCCTAGAGGGATTTCTAGGTCCCTAGAGGGATAGATTTCTAGGTCCCTAGAGGGATTTCTATGTCCCTAGAGGGATTTCTATGTCCCTAGAGGGATTTCTATGTCCCTAGAGGGATTTCTATGTCCCTAGAGGGATTTCTATGTCCCTAGAGGGATAGATTTCTATGTCCCTAGAGGGATTTCTATGTCCCTAGAGGGATTTCTAGGTCCCTAGAGAGAGAGATTTCTATGTCCCTAGAGGGATTTCTAGGTCCCTAGAGGGATTTCTAGGTCCCTAGAGGGATTTCTAGGTCCCTAGAATGATTTCTAGGTCCCTAGAGGGATTTCTAGGTCCCTAGAGGGATTTCTAGGTCCCTAGAGGGATTTCTAGGTCCCTAGAGGGATAGATTTCTATGTCCCTAGAGGGATTTCTATGTCCCTAGAGAGATTTCTATGTCCCTAGAGAGATTTCTAGGTCCCTAGAGGGATTTCAATGTCCCTAGAGGGATTTCTAGGTCCCTAGAGGGATAGATTTCAATGTCCCTAGAGGGATTTCTAGGTCCCTAGAGGGATTTCTATGTCCCTAGAGGGATAGATTTCTATGTCCCTAGAGGGATTTCTATGTCCCTAGAGGGATTTCTATGTCCCTAGAGGGATTTCTAGGTCCCTAGAGGGATAGATTTCTATGTCCCTAGAGGGATTTCTATGTCACTAGAGAGATTTCTAGGTCCCTAGAGGGATTTCAATGTCCCTAGAGGGATTTCTAGGTCCCTAGAGGGATAGATTTCTAGGTCCCTAGAGGGATTTCTATGTCCCTAGAGGGATTTCAATGTCCCTAGAGGGATTTCTATGTCCCTAGAGGGATTTCTATGTCCCTAGAGGGATAGATTTCTATTTCCCTAGAGGGATTTCTATGTCCCTATAGGGATTTCTATGTCCCTAGAGGGATTTCTATGTCCCTAGAGGGATTTCTAGGTCCCTAGAGGGATAGATTTCTATGTCCCTAGAGGGATTTCTATGTCCCTAGAGGGATTTCTATGTCCCTAGAGGGATTTCTATGTCCCTAGAGGGATAGATTTCTATGTCCCTAGAGGGATTTCTATGTCCCTAGAGGGATTTCTAGGTCCCTAGAGAGAGAGATTTCTATGTCCCTAGAGGGATTTCTAGGTCCCTAGAGGGATTTCTAGGTCCCTAGAGGGATTTCTAGGTCCCTAGAGGGATTTCTAGGTCCCTAGAGGGATTTCTAGGTCCCTAGAGGGATTTCTAGGTCCCTAGAGGGATTTCTAGGTCCCTAGAGGGATAGATTTCTATGTCCCTAGAGGGATTTCTATGTCCCTAGAGAGATTTCTATGTCCCTAGAGAGATTTCTAGGTCCCTAGAGGGATTTCAATGTCCCTAGAGGGATTTCTAGGTCCCTAGAGGGATAGATTTCAATGTCCCTAGAGGGATTTCTATGTCGCTAGAGGGATTTCTATGTCCCTAGAGGGATTTCTAGGTCCCTAGAGGGATTTCTAGGTCCCTAGAGGGATAGATTTCTATGTCCCTAGAGGGATTTCTATGTCACTAGAGAGATTTCTAGGTCCCTAGAGGGATTTCAATGTCCCTAGAGGGATTTCTAGGTCCCTAGAGGGATAGATTTCTAGGTCCCTAGAGGGATTTCTATGTCCCTAGAGGGATTTCAATGTCCCTAGAGGGATTTCTATGTCCCTAGAGGGATTTCTATGTCCCTAGAGGGATAGATTTCTATGTCCCTAGAGGGATTTCTATGTCCCTATAGGGATTTCTATGTCCCTAGAGGGATTTCTATGTCCCTAGAGGGATTTCTATGTCGCTAGAGGGATTTCTATGTCGCTAGAGGGATTTCTAGGTCCCTAGAGGGATTTCTAGGTCCCTAGAGAGAGAGATTTCTATGTCCCTAGAGGGATTTCTAGGTCCCTAGAGGGATTTCTAGGTCCCTAGAGGGATTTCTAGGTCCCTAGAGGGATAGATTTCTATGTCCCTAGAGGGATTTCTATGTCCCTAGAGAGATTTCTAGGTCCCTAGAGGGATTTCTATGTCCCTAGAGGGATTTCTAGGTCCCTAGAGGGATTTCTAGGTCCCTAGAGGGATTTCTAGGTCCCTAGAGAGAGAGATTTCTATGTCCCTAGAGGGATTTCTAGGTCCCTAGAGGGATTTCTAGGTCCCTAGAGGGATTTCTAGGTCCCTAGAGGGATTTCTAGGTCCCTAGAGGGATTTCTAGGTCCCTAGAGGGATAGATTTCTATGTCCCTAGAGGGATTTCTATGTCCCTAGAGAGATTTCTAGGTCCCTAGAGGGATTTCAATGTCCCTAGAGGGATTTCTAGGTCCCTAGAGGGATAGATTTCAATGTCCCTAGAGGGATTTCTAGGTCCCTAGAGGGATTTCTATGTCCCTAGAGGGATAGATTTCTATGTCCCTAGAGGGATTTCTATGTCGCTAGAGGGATTTCTATGTCCCTAGAGGGATTTCTAGGTCCCTAGAGGGATTTCTAGGTCCCTAGAGGGATAGATTTCTATGTCCCTAGAGGGATTTCTATGTCACTAGAGAGATTTCTAGGTCCCTAGAGGGATTTCAATATCCCTAGAGGGATTTCTAGGTCCCTAGAGGGATAGATTTCTAGGTCCCTAGAGGGATTTCTATGTCCCTAGATGGATTTCTAGGTCCCTAGAGAGAGAGATTTCTATGTCCCTAGAGGGATTTCTAGGTCCCTAGAGGGATTTCTAGGTCCCTAGAGGGATTTCTAGGTCCCTAGAGGGATTTCTAGGTCCCTAGAGGGATAGATTTCTATGTCCCTAGAGGGATTTCTATGTCCCTAGAGAGATTTCTAGGTCCCTAGAGGGATTTCTAGGTCCCTAGAGGGATTTCTAGGTCCCTAGAGGGATTTCAATATCCCTAGAGGGATTTCTAGGTCCCTAGAGGGATAGATTTCTAGGTCCCTAGAGGGATTTCTATGTCCCTAGAGAGATTTCTAGGTCCCTAGAGGGATTTCAATGTCCCTAGAGGGATTTCTAGGTCCCTAGAGGGATAGATTTCAATGTCCCTAGAGGGATTTCTAGGTCCCTAGAGGGATTTCTATGTCCCTAGAGGGATAGATTTCTATGTCCCTAGAGGGATTTCTATGTCGCTAGAGGGATTTCTATGTCCCTAGAGGGATTTCTAGGTCCCTAGAGGGATTTCTAGGTCCCTAGAGGGATAGATTTCTATGTCCCTAGAGGGATTTCTATGTCACTAGAGAGATTTCTAGGTCCCTAGAGGGATTTCAATATCCCTAGAGGGATTTCTAGGTCCCTAGAGGGATAGATTTCTAGGTCCCTAGAGGGATTTCTATGTCCCTAGATGGATTTCTAGGTCCCTAGAGAGAGAGATTTCTATGTCCCTAGAGGGATTTCTAGGTCCCTAGAGGGATTTCTAGGTCCCTAGAGGGATTTCTAGGTCCCTAGAGGGATTTCTAGGTCCCTAGAGGGATAGATTTCTATGTCCCTAGAGGGATTTCTATGTCCCTAGAGAGATTTCTAGGTCCCTAGAGGGATTTCTAGGTCCCTAGAGGGATTTCTAGGTCCCTAGAGGGATTTCTAGGTCCCTAGAGGGATTTCTATGTCCCTAGAGGGATAGATTTCTATGTCCCTAGAGGGATTTCTATGTCCCTATAGGGATTTCTATGTCCCTAGAGGGATTTCTATGTCCCTAGAGGGATTTCTATGTCGCTAGAGGGATTTCTAGGTCCCTAGAGGGATTTCTAGGTCCCTAGAGGGGTTTCTAGGTCCCTAGAGAGAGAGATTTCTATGTCCCTAGAGGGATTTCTAGGTCCCTAGAGAGAGAGATTTCTATGTCCCTAGAGGGATTTCTAGGTCCCTAGAAGGATTTCTAGGTCCCTAGAGGGATTTCTAGGTCCCTAGAGGGATAGATTTCTATGTCCCTAGAGGGATTTCTATGTCACTAGAGAGATTTCTAGGTCCCTAGAGGGATTTCAATGTCACTAGAGGGATTTCTAGGTCCCTAGAGGGATAGATTTCTAGGTCCCTAGAGGGATTTCTATTTCCCTATAGGGATTTCTATGTCCCTAGAGGAATTTCTATGTCCCTAGAGGGATTTCTATGTCGCTAGAGGGATTTCTATGTCGCTAGAGGGATTTCTAGGTCCCTAGAGGGATTTCTAGGTCCCTAGAGAGAGAGATTTCTATGTCCCTAGAGGGATTTCTAGGTCCCTAGAGAGAGAGATTTCTATGTCCCTAGAGGGATTTCTAGGTCCCTAGAGGGATTTCTAGGTCCCTAGAGGGATTTCTAGGTCCCTAGAGGGATTTCTAGGTCCCTAGAGGGATAGATTTCTATGTCCCTAGAGGGATTTCTATGTCCCTAGAGAGATTTCTAGGTCCCTAGAGGGATTTCTAGGTCCCTAGAGGGATTTCAATGTCCCTAGAGGGATTTCTAGGTCCCTAGAGGGATTTCTAGGTCCCTAGAGGGATTTCTATGTCCCTAGAGGGATAGATTTCTATGTCCCTAGAGGGATTTCTATGTCCCTAGAGGGATTTCTATGTCCCTAGAGGGATTTCTAGGTCCCTAGAGGGATTTCTATGTCCCTAGAGGGATAGATTTATATGTCCCTAGAGGGATTTCTATGTCCATAGAGGGATTTCTATGTCCCTAGAGGGATTTCTAGGTCCCTAGAGGGATTTCTAGGTCCCTAGAGGGATTTCTATGTCCCTAGAGGGATAGATTTCTATGTCCCTAGAGGGATTTCTATGTCCCTAGAGGGATTTCTATGTCCCTAGAGGGATTTCTAGGTCCCTAGAGGGATTTCTATGTCCCTAGAGGGATAGATTTATATGTCCCTAGAGGAATTTCTATGTCCATAGAGGGATTTCTATGTCCCTAGAGGGATTTCTAGGTCCCTAGAGGGATAGATTTCTATGTCCTTAGAGGGATTTCTAGGTCCCTAGAGGGATTTCTATGTCCCTAGAGCGATAGATTTCTATGTCCCTAGAGGGATTTCTATGTCGCTAGAGGGATTTCTATGTCGCTAGAGGGATTTCTAGGTCCCTAGAGGGATAGATTTCTAGGTCCCTAGAGGGATTTCAATGTCTCTAGAGGGATTTCTAGGTCCCTAGAGGGATAGATTTCTAGGTCCCTAGAGGGATTTCAATGTCCCTAGAGGGATTTCTAGGTCCCTAGAGGGATTTCAATGTCCCTAGAGGGATTTCTAGGTCCCTAGAGGGAGAGATTTCTATGTCCCTAGAGGGATTTATAGGTCCCTAGAGGGATTTCTAGGTCCCTAGAGGGATTTCTAGGTCCCTAGAGGGATAGATTTCTATGTCCCTAGAGGGATTTCTATGTCCCTAGAGAGATTTCTAGGTCCCTAGAGGGATTTCTAGGTCCCTAGATTGATTTCTAGGTCCCTAGAGAGAGAGATTTCTATGTCCCTAGAGGGATTTCTAGGTCCCTAGAGGGATTTCTAGGTCCCTAGAGGGATTTCTAGGTCCCTAGAGGGATTTCTAGGTCCCTAGAGGGATTTCTAGGTCCCTAGAGGGATAGATTTCTATGTCCCTAGAGGGATTTCAATGTCCCTAGAGGGATTTCTAGGTCCCTAGAGGGATAGATTTCAATGTCCCTAGAGGGATTTCTAGGTCCCTAGAGGGATTTCTATGTCCCTAGAGGGATAGATTTCTATGTCCCTAGAGGGATTTCTATGTCGCTAGAGGGATTTCTATGTCCCTAGAGGGATTTCTAGGTCCCTAGAGGGATTTCTAGGTCCCTAGAGGGATAGATTTCTATGTCCCTAGAGGGATTTCTATGTCACTAGAGAGATTTCTAGGTCCCTAGAGGGATTTCAATGTCCCTAGAGGGATTTCTAGGTCCCTAGAGGGATAGATTTCTAGGTCCCTAGAGGGATTTCTATGTCCCTAGAGGGATTTCAATGTCCCTAGAGGGATTTCTAGGTCCCTAGAGGGATTTCTATGTCCCTAGAGGGATTTCTAGGTCCCTAGAGGAATTTCTATGTCCCTAGAGGGATAGATTTATATGTCCCTAGAGGGATTTCTATGTCCATAGAGGGATTTCTATGTCCCTAGAGGGATTTCTAGGTCCCTAGAGGGATAGATTTCTATGTCGCTAGAGGGATTTCTAGGTCCCTAGAGGGATTTCTAGGTCCCTAGAGAGAGAGATTTCTATGTCCCTAGAGGGATTTCTAGGTCCCTAGAGAGAGAGATTTCTATGTCCCTAGAGGGATTTCTAGGTCCCTAGAGGGATTTCTAGGTCCCTAGAGGGATTTCTAGGTCCCTAGAGGGATAGATTTCTATGTCCCTAGAGGGATTTCTATGTCCCTAGAGAGATTTCTAGGTCCCTAGAGGGATTTCTATGTCCCTAGAGGGATTTCTAGGTCCCTAGAGGGATTTCAATGTCCCTAGAGGGATTTCTAGGTCCCTAGAGGGATTTCTAGGTCCTTAGAGGGATTTCTATGTCCCTAGAGGGATAGATTTCTATGTCCCTAGAGGGATTTCTATGTCCCTAGAGGGATTTCTATGTCCCTAGAGGGATTTCTAGGTCCCTAGAGGGATTTCTAGGTCCCTAGAGGGATTTCTAGGTCCCTAGAGGGATAGATTTCTAGGTCCCTAGAGGGATTTCAATGTCCCTAGAGGGATTTCTAGGTCCCTAGAGGGATTTCAATGTCCCTAGAGGGATTTCTAGGTCCCTAGAGGGATAGATTTCTAGGTCCCTAGAGGGATTTCTATGTCCCTAGAGGGATTTCTAGGTCCCTAGAGGGATAGATTTCTAGGTCCCTAGAGGGATTTCTATGTCCCTAGAGGGATTTCTATGTCCCTAGAGGGATTTCTATGTCCCTAGAGGGATTTCTATGTCCCTAGAGGGATAGATTTCTATGTCCCTAGAGGGATTTCTATGTCCCTAGAGGGATTTCTAGGTCCCTAGAGAGAGAGATTTCTATGTCCCTAGAGGGATTTCTAGGTCCCTAGAGGGATTTCTAGGTCCCTAGAGGGATTTCTAGGTCCCTAGAGGGATTTCTAGGTCCCTAGAGGGATTTCTAGGTCCCTAGAGGGATAGATTTCTATGTCCCTAGAGGGATTTCTATGTCCCTAGAGAGATTTCTATGTCCCTAGAGAGATTTCTAGGTCCCTAGAGGGATTTCAATGTCCCTAGAGGGATTTCTAGGTCCCTAGAGGGATAGATTTCAATGTCCCTAGAGGGATTTCTAGGTCCCTAGAGGGATTTCTATGTCCCTAGAGGGATAGATTTCTATGTCCCTAGAGGGATTTCTATGTCGCTAGAGGGATTTCTATGTCCCTAGAGGGATTTCTAGGTCCCTAGAGGGATTTCTAGGTCCCTAGAGGGATAGATTTCTATGTCCCTAGAGGGATTTCTATGTCACTAGAGAGATTTCTAGGTCCCTAGAGGGATTTCAATGTCCCTAGAGGGATTTCTAGGTCCCTAGAGGGATAGATTTCTAGTTCCCTAGAGGGATTTCTATGTCCCTAGAGGGATTTCTATGTCCCTAGAGGGATTTCTATGTCCCTAGAGGGATTTCTATGTCCCTAGAGGGATAGATTTCTATGTCCCTAGAGGGATTTCTATGTCCCTATAGGGATTTCTATGTCCCTAGAGGGATTTCTATGTCCCTAGAGGGATTTCTATGTCGCTAGAGGGATTTCTATGTCGCTAGAGGGATTTCTAGGTCCCTAGAGGGATTTCTAGGTCCCTAGAGAGAGAGATTTCTATGTCCCTAGAGGGATTTCTAGGTCCCTAGAGGGATTTCTAGGTCCCTAGAGGGATTTCTAGGTCCCTAGAGGGATAGATTTCTATGTCCCTAGAGGGATTTCTATGTCCCTAGAGAGATTTCTAGGTCCCTAGAGGGATTTCTATGTCAATAGAGGGATTTCTAGGTCCCTAGAGGGATTTCTAGGTCCCTAGAGGGATTTCTAGGTCCCTAGAGAGAGAGATTTCTATGTCCCTAGAGAGATTTCTAGGTCCCTAGAGGGATTTCTAGGTCCCTAGAGGGATTTCTAGGTCCCTAGAGGGATAGATTTCTATGTCCCTAGAGGGATTTCTATGTCCCTAGAGAGATTTCTAGGTCCCTAGAGGGATTTCTAGGTCCCTAGAGGGATTTCAATGTCCCTAGAGGGATTTCTAGGTCCCTAGAGGGATTTCTAGGTCCCTAGAGGGATTTCTATGTCCCTAGAGGGATAGATTTCTATGTCCCTAGAGGGATTTCTATGTCCCTAGAGGGATTTCTATGTCCCTAGAGGGATTTCTAGGTCCCTAGAGGGATTTCTATGTCCCTAGAGGGATAGATTTCTATGTCCCTAGAGGGATTTCTATGTCGCTAGAGGGATTTCTATGTCCCTAGAGGGATTTCTAGGTCCCTAGAGGGATAGATTTCTATGTCCCTAGAGGGATTTCTATGTCACTAGAGAGATTTCTAGGTCCCTAGAGGGATTTCAATGTCCCTAGAGGGATTTCTAGGTCCCTAGAGGGATAGATTTCTAGGTCCCTAGAGGGATTTCTATGTCCCTAGAGGGATTTCAATGTCCCTAGAGGGATTTCTATGTCCCTAGAGGGATTTCTATGTCCCTAGAGGGATAGATTTCTATTTCCCTAGAGGGATTTCTATGTCCCTATAGGGATTTCTATGTCCCTAGAGGGATTTCTATGTCCCTAGAGGGATTTCTATGTCCCTAGAGGGATTTCTATGTCCCTAGAGGGATTTCTATGTCCCTAGAGGGATAGATTTCTATGTCCCTAGAGGGATTTCTATGTCCCTAGAGGGATTTCTAGGTCCCTAGAGAGAGAGATTTCTATGTCCCTAGAGGGATTTCTAGGTCCCTAGAGGGATTTCTAGGTCCCTAGAGGGATTTCTAGGTCCCTAGAGGGATTTCTAGGTCCCTAGAGGGATTTCTAGGTCCCTAGAGGGATTTCTAGGTCCCTAGAGGGATAGATTTCTATGTCCCTAGAGGGATTTCTATGTCCCTAGAGAGATTTCTATGTCCCTAGAGAGATTTCTAGGTCCCTAGAGGGATTTCAATGTCCCTAGAGGGATTTCTAGGTCCCTAGAGGGATAGATTTCAATGTCCCTAGAGGGATTTCTAGGTCCCTAGAGGGATTTCTATGTCCCTAGTGGGATAGATTTCTATGTCCCTAGAGGGATTTCTATGTCGCTAGAGGGATTTCTATGTCCCTAGAGGGATTTCTAGGTCCCTAGAGGGATTTCTAGGTCCCTAGAGGGATAGATTTCTATGTCCCTAGAGGGATTTCTATGTCACTAGAGAGATTTCTAGGTCCCTAGAGGGATTTCAATGTCCCTAGAGGGATTTCTAGGTCCCTAGAGGGATAGATTTCTAGGTCCCTAGAGGGATTTCTATGTCCCTAGAGGGATTTCTATGTCCCTAGAGGGATTTCTATGTCCCTAGAGGGATAGATTTCTATGTCCCTAGAGGGATTTCTATGTCCCTATAGGGATTTCTATGTCCCTAGAGGGATTTCTATGTCCCTAGAGGGATTTCTATGTCGCTAGAGGGATTTCTTTGTCGCTAGAGGGATTTCTAGGTCCCTAGAGGGATTTCTAGGTCCCTAGAGAGAGAGATTTCTATGTCCCTAGAGGGATTTCTAGGTCCCTAGAGGGATTTCTAGGTCCCTAGAGGGATAGATTTCTATGTCCCTAGAGGGATTTCTATGTCCCTAGAGAGATTTCTAGGTCCCTAGAGGGATTTCTATGTCCCTAGAGGGATTTCTAGGTCCCTAGAGGGATTTCTAGGTCCCTAGAGGGATTTCTAGGTCCCTAGAGAGAGAGATTTCTATGTCCCTAGAGGGATTTCTAGGTCCCTAGAGGGATTTCTAGGTCCCTAGAGGGATTTCTAGGTCCCTAGAGGGATAGATTTTTATGTCCCTAGAGGGATTTCTATGTCCCTAGAGAGATTTCTAGGTCCCTAGAGGGATTTCTATGTCCCTAGAGGGATTTCTAGGTCCCTAGAGGGATTTCTAGGTCCCTAGAGGGATTTCAATGTCCCTAGAGGGATTTCTAGGTCCCTAGAGGGATTTCTATGTCCCTAGAGGGATAGATTTCTATGTCCCTAGAGGGATTTCTATGTCCCTAGAGGGATTTCTATGTCCCTAGAGGGATTTCTAGGTCCCTAGAGGGATTTCTATGTCCCTAGAGGGATAGATTTATATGTCCCTAGAGGGATTTCTATGTCCATAGAGGGATTTCTATGTCCCTAGAGGGATTTCTAGGTCCCTAGAGAGATAGATTTCTATGTCCCTAGAGGGATTTCTAGGTCCCTAGAGGGATTTCTATGTCCCTAGAGCGATAGATTTCTATGTCCCTAGAGGGATTTCTATGTCGCTAGAGGGATTTCTATGTCGCTAGAGGGATTTCTAGGTCCCTAGAGGGATTTCTAGGTCCCTAGAGAGAGAGATTTCTATGTCCCTAGAGGGATTTCTAGGTCCCTAGAGAGAGAGATTTCTATGTCCCTAGAGGGATTTCTAGGTCCCTAGAGGGATTTCTAGGTCCCTAGAGGGATAGATTTCTAGGTCCCTAGAGGGATTTCAATGTCCCTAGAGGGATTTCTAGGTCCCTAGAGGGATAGATTTCTAGGTCCCTAGAGGGATTTCAATGTCCCTAGAGGGATTTCTAGGTCCCTAGAGGGATTTCAATGTCCCTAGAGGGATTTCTAGGTCCCTAGAGGGATAGATTTCTAGGTCCCTAGAGGGATTTCTATGTCCCTAGAGGGATTTCTATGTCCCTAGAGGGATTTCTATGTCCCTAGAGGGATTTCTATGTCCCTAGAGGGATAGATTTCTATGTCCCTAGAGGGATTTCTATGTCCCTAGAGGGATTTCTAGGTCCCTAGAGAGAGAGATTTCTATGTCCCTAGAGGGATTTCTAGGTCCCTAGAGGGATTTCTAGGTCCCTAGAGGGATTTCTAGGTCCCTAGAGGGATAGATTTCTATGTCCCTAGAGGGATTTCTATGTCCCTAGAGAGATTTCTATGTCCCTAGAGAGATTTCTAGGTCCCTAGAGGGATTTCAATGTCCCTAGAGGGATTTCTAGGTCCCTAGAGGGATAGATTTCAATGTCCCTAGAGGGATTTCTAGGTCCCTAGAGGGATTTCTATGTCCCTAGAGGGATAGATTTCTATGTCCCTAGAGGGATTTCTATGTCGCTAGAGGGATTTCTATGTCCCTAGAGGGATTTCTAGGTCCCTAGAGGGATAGATTTCTATATCCCTAGAGGGAT